>JAOVVA010000054.1:20959637-20971036 GCA_028565275.1 Leiocassis micropogon
ATGTGTGTCTTTTATATATGATAATTTTAATATACAATATGGCCAAAAGAATGCGGACACTTGGTCAATGACCAATTCGTTACAAATCCTTAGTATGGAGTTTGTCCCCCTCTTGTGTCCTAAATGCCTCTCCCCCTTTGTGAAGAACGGCTGTGGGGATTTGTGTACAATCAGCCAGAAATCATCAATACAGCTGATTCTAAAAGAAAAAAAAGGGGGTGGGGTTAAGATCAGGGCTCTTTGTGCAGATCTTCCACTCCAACCTGGTCCATATGGACCTCATTTTGTTTTGATCCCATTAATTCCATTTACTCAATCGCCTACCATCAATCCGCTTTATCCTGTCTACAGGGTCCCGGAGTCTATCCCCGTAGCCTTAGGGCACGAAGCAGGGTACACCCTGGACAGGGTGCCAATCCATCACGGGGCACACTCACGGGGCAATTCTGGAAGTCCAATTAGTCTCAACTGCATGTCTTTGGACTGTGGGAGGAAACGAGAGTACCCGGAGGAAACCCACCAGGCACAGGGAGAACATGCAAACTCCATGCATACAGACCCCGAGGTGGGAATCGAACCCAGACCCTGGAGGTGAAAGGCGACACCACGCCACTCCTTAATTCCAGTAAAAGCAAACTTCAACACTACATTATACAGACAGCCTACACATCTGCACGCTTCCAATTTTGTGGTAAAACTTTAAGGAAGAGGCAACACGGTGACATAGTGGTTAGTACTGTCGCCTTGCACCTCCAGGGTCCGAGTTTACATGTTCGCCCTCAGGGAGTTTCCTCCCCATGCAGATTATGCCAGTTGGCATTCCCGAATTGCCCATAGTGTTTGAGTGCTCTGCGATGGATTGCCACCCTTTCCAGGTTTACCCTGCCTCGTGCCCCAAGTCTCCTGGGATAGGCACCAGGCCCCCGGCAACCCTCCCATAGGATATGTTCAGTCTCTAAATGTGTAACATTTGCTTGCAAACTGTAAAATAATTTTAATGTGTATATTACTCTTACACTTTTACACAGTAAGGGCACAATAAAATTCAATAATTCATTCTCAATAAGCAGTCAAGCTTGCAATAGATGAAGCTCGCATGACAAAATGACCATGCTCATGGACATAACTGTACTGGGTGCTTGTGCGTACTGGATCTGTATTATTATAATTATTTTTTAATTGCCTGATTTGATACCTGCACAAATAAGCAGTTGTGTATTAATGTCTAATATCTATGAACATTATAAAATTAGAATGCATAATGCAAACAGCAACACAACATTAAGTTCATACAAAAGTACAGTTTATTGTCACAAATAATAATAAAAATCAACATATCTTCTATTGAGAGAAGTCGGATGAAAGGGAAAAAAAAAAAGTATTTTGCCTAAAACAGTTTGGTTTTGTTCCAATACTTTCCAGTGTGGCTGTTGATCACTGCAGGGAATGCAGAAATTCCTTCACAAAAGTCAATATCTGTAAGACTAGGGGGCTTGAGAATGGGGGGGGGGCATGTATAAACTAAAACAATGGGCAGTAGTGTCACTTTTGATCGCCCACATTTTTAAACTAAATGGTATGGAATATGAAATGAGTAAAAAAAAAATATATATATATATACCATAAAAAAAAAGAAAAGAAAGTAATGCAGATATCCGGGAGCTTTCCTTTAACATAAATGAAGTCCTTGTGACGAGTCTGCAAAACACCATATCAGTCTTTACCTCCATCCATTTCCCTGCTGCTTTCAACTGACCATAGTGCTATTCACATTGGTTAGAATTGCGTACAGCTACAGTGTATGTATGAGAGCAAGTGACTTTACAGCAGCAAGAGGAACTACAAAGCCAGTCTTCTGTTTGTGTGTAAGAAACAGAAGATCAGCTGACAGTGTGTGTGTGTGTGAGCGAGGGAGAGAGAGAGAGAGAGAGAGAGAGAGGCTAAAAAGAGAAAATAAGCAGAAAGACAAAGTAGAAAAGTCTTTTTAAAAAAAAAAAAAAAAGCACAATTAAGACAGCTGGGCAGGGAAAGGTGGGAGAGGGAGAGAGAGAAATACAGGTGAATATATGACGACGCTTCCTTCAGAGGGTGGCGTTTCCTTTCCTCACAGCTCACAGGAAATAATCGGCCACTGGCTTTTTCGAGGGAATGCCTCTGGTTTCCTGCGGGGCAGCTTCAAATATAATAAACTCTTTCTGCAAGTGCTCGTCCAGCTCCAGGATGGCGGCTACGTTTCCACACCTGACAGGGAGAAGAGAAAAATGACTCGGCATGAATAAATGAGAGCAGTTTTATGCATAGCACAAATGTTCTGTTTACGCACACACACACATTAATATTGACCTTGTAAAATGTGAGTTCGTATGTAAACAAATAGAGATGCCTGTATATAAACACACATACACACACATACCTATAGCAGTAATTGGGTGCAGACCACACAGTAAGCACAGTCTCATTGAAGTGCCACTTGTAGCCCTCCATGACGAGCTGGTGGGCTCGACAGATCATATCTATGTCATTAGCGGCATTGAACTGGGCCACTACATCGCTACCGAACAGATATCCGGCTCCTCTTGGGCTCACTCCCCAGCCTGTGGTATCTGCACACAAACAAGTCAATATGCCTTATGCAGAAATTGTCTTTGAAAATAAGTGTGATTGAATCAATCTGTACTATAATTTAGAACAAGGCATTATCATTGGACACCAGTTATATTTCCAGATTTTTATCCCTCTACACTACAACTATGATTTCAATGATTAACAGTGTTACTGCTATACAAAGTGCTTAAGCCATTTATAGATGTGGAACATCCACAAGACTAGTTAGTTCTCCTTATCACTTATAGCAGCTATAATAATATTATTTTTAAGTTAATAAGCTAAAAAAAATGAAACTTCTCTTTTTTATAATAAAAAAAAAAACAGCATGTAACAAATTATTTTTCTTTATCTCTACTCCTCAAGTATTTTCTCAAACTTTTTTCCTGGGCAGTTAGTCTACACACAGGTTGCATTTGAGGCTCCGTGTGGACAAAGATTATTTTTTTTTAAGAATGAAGGAGGAAAAGGGTAAAAGCAGTGCCAGCTGCAAACCAAATCACAGGTTTAGATTCATGTACATTAACACATAGCTACACACGCATACAGCCGTGGCCAAAAATTTTGAAAAAAAAAAAAAAAAAAAAGATCTCCTGACTGATGGCAACCCATTCTTGCAGAATTGCTTTGCGTTTTTTTGGCCACCTGCCTCTTGAGGATTGACCACAAGTTCTCAATGGGATTAAGGTCTGGGGAGTTTCCTGGCCATGGATCCAAAATCTTTATGTTTTGTTTGCATCAGTCCTGTGTCATGCCAGCAGTAAAGCATCCTGAGGCCCTTTATGTGTAAAGTTGCTTCTTAGCCAAGGGAGTGTGCTCATGCACAATCTTGCCTAACACAGCCATGGATAAAGAATGGTACAAAAACATCAGAGAGCAACTTCTTCCAACTATCCAAGAACAATTTGGTGACAAACAATGCAGTTGCCAACATAATGGAGCACCTCACCATAAGGCAAAAGTGATAACCAAGTGGCTTAGGCAGCACATCAAAATTTTGGGTCTATGGCAGGGAAACTCCCTAGACTTTAATCCCACTGAGAACAGAAGCTGATTGACAGCATGCCAGGGAGAATTGCAAAAGTTCTAAAATAAGAAGGTTCAACATTGAAGCAGACGACTTTGTAAAAATCAATATCTGTGTTATTCTGAAAACATTTGGCGACGGCTATACGTACAGGTTAACATCTCACCGTTCCTCTACTCGGACTCTAAACCGAAATCCATCTAATTGCAACTGCTGTGACTCTCAAAAGTACCACCTTACCTTCAGGGTCTGACCACAACAGGTCGCACATCGGCCCGTCATGCGGCACCTCCTGTTTCCTGTCGATGGTCCGGATCTGGTCCAAAGTCTGGATAGAGGGTGAGAGGCCGCCATGCACGCAGAAAATCTGCAGAGTAAACCAGAAACGGTTTTGGTGAGTTATTATCGACGATTGATAACAAATGCTAAACATTCAACATCAAACTAAACACCTTCTGTAAAGTAAGGTATAAGTTTTTATAACTTAGCACACTGTAACTATTATGTTTATCAATTAAAAAAAACAATAATTAAAAGGTGATGTAGACAGTGGTTAAAAGCAATAACACAATAAATAAAAGGTGATAGACAGTGGTTAAAAGCCCAGTGGTGTAAGCTGTTGCGCAGTGGAAAACAAGCAAGTCATGCTTTCCTCTTGTGGTAAAAGTTATGTCTCAAAATGTCTTTACAGTCTGTTCAAAACAGGTAATGGCTATGCTCGTGTAGTGCTTCCGTGTCTTGTTTAGTCTAATGTTGCATTGGAGAAACAAACTGCAGCTGTGCTATTTTATAAACAGGACATTGAATCTGGCATGTTTCTTAATCATCCACACATACACACACACCACTTACATTAAATTAAATGTTTATGCATAAAATCAATTATTTATTGGCTGATACTGATCTAACTGTTACAGTAGACTGTTCTCACTGTGTTCTTACAATTAACAGCTGTTTAACATGATGATATAAGTATAATTATATTGTGATAAACTGCAGACACCAAGAACAATTTTGTAAAAATAAGCCAATAGTGCTATCACGAATCCTCCAAAGTAAAAGCACATCTTTACTTCGTTTTTCATCCTTTGCTGTCACAAGCTGTTTTACCCCAAGAACACCTTTATAAAAGCAAGCTAGCAATGTACATTTAAACTGACCTTGCCATCGATGATGGCCGACAGAGAGAGGTAGTCGAAGATCTCGGTGCAGTACCTCCACACCGTGACAGAGCCATACTTTCTTAAGCATTCGTCGTAAAAGCCGTACACCTGCGTGATCTGTCTGGACTCGTGATTGCCTCGGATCAGCGTGATTCTGTCGGGGTACCGCACCTGAGGTGTACCATGACAAACATTAGACTGATAATTCATTTTAATCCTTCACACAGGGATTTCATTAACCTTATTAATTAATTTCTAGTTCTTAGAACTATTAGAAATTTATCTATCTCTCCCAGCACATAAGCATAGACACACTAATGCATGGATAGTTTTTCTAATCCTTGAGAAAAATTGCGCAACACCATCTCAGTGGCAAGATGTATATTTAAATCCCTTTACAGCCACAGAACCCCTGGCTACTCAAGTCTGTAATCAGAAACGCCACTTTCGAAAACTTTAGATAAACTAACACCTCTGAACCAAACCAAAAAATAAATAAGAACTACAAACCTTAAGAGCCAGGAGCAGCAGGAACGTCTCAACACTGTAAAAGCCTCGGTCCACAAAATCTCCCATGAAAAGGTAGTTTGTCTCTGGAACATCACCTCCCACCTGGAGAGAAAACAATTTAAACATGCTTCGAATGATAGAATCATGCAACAAGTAAAAGATTTCCAAACTTCTTGTAACTTAATAAAAAAACTGAAAACTAATTTCTATCTTAACTCTTCTAACCTCACATAATAAGTAGATATATTTCATATTTCAGGGGAAGACAAAAGAGTTAAATGTTAGATAGACTAGCAAAAAGTCTTCCAAAAATGTCTCCCCTTTTAAGAAGATTGTATGTTGTGTTAGCATTACAGTTATATTGTTTTCAACTGTCGAGCATTTTTTAGTTGATTATTCAGAAAAAAAAGAAGAAAAAAAAAGCACTGTCCAAGCTATTTAAAATGAGAAGGTGGTGTGTTTGTGAACAAGACTCACCCTGAATAACTCCTTCAGGTCATAAAACTGTCCGTGGATATCACCGCACACCTGAGGGGGGAAAAGATCATGAGATTTTACGTCAATCTGCATGATTATACAGGCACAACAGGAACAAAAATTTTTTTATCATATGCAGCCATGAGCATAGCATTATTCAAAGTTTATCCAAATCAATCCTCAAAATATCAATGTTTTAATCATAAGACACAAACAAGAAATACAAGCTGAGAGTGGCATTTTCAGACAATAGCATTTTACAAACCCACAGAACGAGTTAGATCTGATAACATATTAGTGACATTTTAAAAGCAAACTTACTTTGCATGCCTACACGGTTTACCAAAAGGAGCATGCTTTCACATACTATTAAAAGTTAACAATACAGACATGATTTCCAAGATTATATCCACCATCAACAGCTAGCGCATTATAAACCCTGCGTGTTGGGCTATGAACAACAGTAGTGCTGTTTTTCACAGCATGGCATCTTGTCTCATGATATTTATCACCTTTTTCCACACAGTCATATGAAACCACAATTCCAGGTACCTCTCTGATGCAACCCAAATGTCTTCTAAAACCAAACCTGAGGCATATCAATTTTCTCCAGTGTTACAAATGAGTGCTGTCATTGCTGTGTTTTATCAGTATGATTACCGCAGCATTACAAATGTCACAGAACATCTGTAAGACAAGTTATTTCCTGTTAATAAACAGACAATCTCTCACCAGCCTCTCTTTCTCCCTTTTTTTCATCCTCTTGAAATTGCGCCAAAACAAAACTCTCAGCTAGCATTTTATCCATCCAAAATGAGGAGTGTAGGCATTTCATTGTATAAAAAATAAATAAATAAAATTCCAGCACATTGTAAAAACATTTTATTACTAGGATAGCTCTATAACATTTGAGAGCCTGAGCGAGCCATTACAATAGAAAAGACGACGCATCAGATTGGGCATTCGACCACACAGTGGTATAAATGTAGTTAGACATTTCATTTAAAGATGGGACAGTATTTAATACCAATACAGTGTTCTAAGTGCTTCAGAGCTTTTACTCAGGTCAAGTCAAATCAGCTTTTACTCAGGTCAAATCAACATGTCTTCTACAAGCATCAATAGTAAAAGTCTTGCTGTACAAATATGTTAAATCAGCCCCTTTTTGTTTCAAGCTGCTACTCAAGCTATTTCACGGGGCGGCGTAATGTACTCCGAAGAAGGTGCTATCTGCCCACGTCTGGGTACATGAGCCCAAAGACGGACATGACTCACGGGTTGCAATAACATTATTGGGATTTGAATTGGGATTTTTAGTCTCCTAACAAAATCCTGAACACATTACGGTTCAATCAATTAACGATTAACGTATCGCCACACTAACTCCAAACTCAAATACATTTATAATAAAGATGAACTGGTCGATGACCAGAATTGGCTGTTTTTCGGGTTTGATTGTCTGTGACCGGTCATCGGCCCCAATCAGGCGCAACAGAAACGGAGAAACTGCACGGTAAACAACTCCAATATGCTCTTTTCTTGATACTCTGTAAGCTGCTAAATCTCAAACCCATTCATTACACACGCTTACATCAGTCTCAAAACACCTGGAGCGCAAATTAGTCTTAGAAATTGTGTGCACTAAAAGCCATATGAGCCCAAATGCTCAAAGCCACTCAACCCGCACTTACTGTCAAGTTGAGTTTTGAGACATTTAAGGAGATAAAATGTCACTGCTTTTTAATAAGGATGTTACACATTTTAATCCCGTGTGTAGGAGTGAATTATTTGTTAAGTTTGTTTAGAAATAATTATGACTGTTGAGATACATTCTGCTCAGTAAAAATTGTGATTTTCTGCTTAATTTAATTTGAAGTTAAAAGCCAAAGTCTTGTACTTGAAGTTAGCTTGTATTGTTTAAATCCTGCCTTAGTGAGAAAACTAATGTTAGGGTGCACGAAAAGAGCGAGGTAACAAATCCATGACAATAATCCAGTTGCACAACTCATCAAATTCTAATGAACCATTCATCATAATGATCGAGATGATTCCCTTTACTTACTGTGACTGGAGAATCCACCCTCTGTACATTACTCTCTTCTACAAGAATTTCTCTAAAACAAACAAAGCAAAACAATATGATTAAAATGGAAATACACACAGAGTGCATACAGGAAATAAAGCTCTCCTATTTTTAAGATACACGCAAGTGATCTTACAATGTTGTTTATCTGCACCAGCATAACTTCGACCACTTTGCACCTTCCTGTTATGATGCACAGCATTGCATCGCTGCTTAACTCGGAAACATGACTGCAGTTTATTACCTGGCTTTGGCACACAGGGCCTTGACCTCGTTCTCCTTGATGAGCTCACATCTCCTCAGCTGGTCGATCTGCCGGTCCAGATCACTGATGTCACCCATAGTGAAGCGCACAGAGCAAGCCGAAACGTTTCTCCCCCACACACACGCAAACACCCTCACACGGATAAGCCAAGACAAACACTCTGAGTGGAGACAGCACTGGGAAGGCAGGGATCCTGATGGTGAAGAATTCTTAAAAAAAGAGAAAAGAGAATGAAACCATTACATTACAGTTAAGGACCAGGTTATTAGTTACACCTAAATGCATGTCATCCCCAAGTGTGAACTAGTCTAGTATTCATGTCACAGAAAAACAAGAAATAGTGCGTTCGCTGCTATGAGGACAACAGACATCAATGAAGCCTGGGGGAAAAAAAACAGGTGTTGAGTTCAACATGTAATGGACAATACACACCACATGTCCACTACCACTTCACCAGGGTCAGTCTCTAAAAGATTTCCTGATGGAAAGAGACTTAGACTAACTAAGTTCCAGAGCACTCTTACAAACACTATACGGCACTATGATAGATTTTTATTTAGGCTACTTTCCAACCCTTCCCTGGCTGTCTGTCTCAGATAAAGACGCTTAACAAGGAGGAGTGTAACAAACCATGAAAACCTTTCTAGCCATTTTGATTTCAGAGTAAATATCAGGGCTTTATTAAACTGTAAGACAAAATGCCTGTGGCGCTCATGTGCCATCATATCAAAACAATGATAAGCACTTAGACACACTGTCCAGCTGACAGCAGAGCACATTTTTAAATGACCCAAGACAAAGACATAAATACATATTCAGCAAACAGAACAAGAAAAGAATGTGTCTAAACGCAACGTTTAGACACTGTTTAAAACTTCGCTTCTGGTCATGATAATATGGAAGAGATAAGATTATACACATCAAGTTATATAATGTATTATAACATTATATAACCACATTCTGTACTTTAACTTGAGATAAATTAAAGATTAATATTATTATAATAATAACTAAAAGAAATGATAGACCGGGTTATTAAATCAGCTGTTACGTAACTAACCCTGATATGCCATAATCCCCTGTCTGACGTTATTGTAGTTATAATGGGAGTGTACTGGGTGTATTGGATTCAGCCCAGAACTGCCTAACATAACACTTAGGCTTCTCAGGAGGAGAAAGAAACACTACTACTCTGTCTTTGTATGCACAAGAAACAAAATCATTAAAAAAATTATGGGTCTAAGTCATAAAAATGATAATTTACAGTTAAAGAAATACCAAGTTGAATGCTGAAATGGATTTCTGAAGTAAATGTACATTTGTCTCTCAAAAGACAAGTAAATTAATTCTACACCACCATAACTTCACATGTAGTGCACTCGCTTAACTTGAAAGAAAAATATTTTTTTATCCGCGAATCTGTTGAAACGCGTAAAACATTTCAATAACCACGAAAACAAAATGTAAAATTCTACATTACTCACCGAAAACAACTTTTATACCAAAGTAGTACATTTTACAATAATATTAATAATTTATGTTACCTGGTACGTTAACCAAACACGAAAGTGTTTGCTAGTGATCCAGTGAGTTGTGTAAAAAACCAGTTCCAGCCAGCGGAACCAAACTGACGCAAACACTAATAATTAGCATGCTAGCTTAGCACGCCTATGCCATACAATGGAGACCAGATACGCGTTCGCTATCAATTCACACCCGTCGTATTTCATTATTTATTTAGTTACATGGATATATAAGAATAATTTTGACTAGATAATTAGTATTCATCAATTAATTTGTTAAAGAATATGGAATGCTAACCGAGGCTACTCAGAGCCATGTTAGCTTACAGAGCCAGCCTTATAAGACAGGTTAAAAACGCTCTAACGCGTTCCAGACCTACTCAACATTCAGACTTTAAAACAAACACCCGTGCGTGTTCTACACGACCTGCAACTATTTTTTTTTTTTTTTTACATAACCCCAAAATACAAAAGGTTATAGGGCATACACATATTAAATGTCGGCTCGTGCGCTTAAGTAAAGGTTGTGTTAGCTTAGCTTAGCAGGGCCTGGAACATTTTCACGACTACGGTACTTCGGTTAAAATCAAGACCCGCGTAACACCGAACTCAACACAATTACGAAAAAATGATTCAAAATGGTCGCTTATATTACCTGAAACACTTTACTCGGATTTAGGCGGAGTTCAGAAGAACCGAGTAAACTTCTCCCCGTGCAAGTCGTTCTCTTTCAGCCGGCTCGCCGTTTTTTTTTCATTCGACACCATCAACCGGCGCCTAGCCCCGCCCCTCTACCGTCATCACTATCACCGTCATCACCTCGCCCAGACCAGGATTACATCCCAAACCCCCCTACTGGACATTTTAGTAATTGCAAATGTTATTTTTTTCATCCGTCCATGTGCATATCGCAATAGGGAACACAATCTTTTACAGGAGTACTGAATTAAAAAGATTGCGGCACGGTCTATATCGCTATAGTGCTATATCGCCGTGCACCTTCAGGTTCCGGACTCGATTCCCACCTCGGGTCTGTGTGCATGGAGTTTGCATGTTCTGAGTATTCCGGTTTTCTCCCACAGTCCAAAGACATGCAGATTCGGCTAATTGGTGTTCCCAAATTGCCTGTAGTGTGTGAAAGAGTGTGTGAGTGTGCATATGTGTGTATGCCGTGCGATGGATTGGTACCCTGTCTAGGGTCTACCCTGCCACATGCCCTAAGTTTCCTGGGTTACAAATGACATTGTATCCAAATACATGCACTTCAATATGGAGTTGGTTCCCTTTTTGCAGCTATAACAGCTTTCACTCTTCTTGGAAGGCTGTCCACAAAATTTTTGAGTGTTTCTGTTGGAATTTGTGTCCATTCATTCTGTAGAGCCTGTATGAGGTCAGGCACTGATGTTGATCGAGAAGGCCTGGCTCGCAATCTCCGTTCCAGTTCATCCCTCGAGGTGCGAGATGGGGTTGAGGTGTGTGGTTCAGTCATGTTCTTTTACACAGAACTCAAATACTTTTGTCCATATAGTGTATATAGGGCTCAGGATTGTACAGTATAGATTGGCATATCCTTTTTTTCAGCCC
Source organism: Leiocassis micropogon (assembly GCA_028565275.1). Classification (NCBI taxonomy): domain Eukaryota; kingdom Metazoa; phylum Chordata; class Actinopteri; order Siluriformes; family Bagridae; genus Leiocassis; species Leiocassis micropogon. The sequence goes on from JAOVVA010000054.1 coordinate 20,970,874, forward strand.
AAAATGGCAATATGATGAGTTTTATTTAATTTTAACCAATTTTGACTGAGGGAAGGAGGTTTTTTCCCAATATGTCACAATACATAGCCCCGTTCATCCTCTCCTTAATACAGTGCAGTCGTCCTGTCCCCTGTGCAGAAAAACACCCCCAGAGCATGATGCT
>JAOVVA010000054.1:20974791-20987868 GCA_028565275.1 Leiocassis micropogon
TCACCATCTGGTCAGCTTACTTTTTATTAAATATGCCTTGTTTAATGCTCTTAACAAAAATAATTGCTGCAAATACAGCTTTACAGAAATCCAGGTGTAGAATTACATCCATAATGAGCAAGCCAGAAGTGACAGTGGGAGGCCTTCAGGACCATCCAGAACAACATAAAATCACTAGTAACACTTGAATTGCACTGTGCATGATACAACCAATCATAATCTGGATTTGTGTCCATTATAGATACCTACAGTTAATTGTAATACATTTTCAAGAAGAAATGCATTGAGTAGATTGTAATCGATCAGTACTGTAGCTACAAAATTTGAATTTGAATGTAAAACTGTAAGCCTCAATGTGCCTCATACCAAGATTATAAAATGCACAAATATACACAAATAAGACCTTACTATTCAGAAAAGTAAGCTATTTTAAATGCTCATAATTGTTTGCTGGAACAGACATTTTTGGAGACAGACATTTTAGACTTGAAAGAACCTCAGAACTCAACCTTCACACACACCTTCACGCGTTACTTTAAAAAGGACATCTGTACGCCTTCTCATTCATGCAAGTATCCAGTGAGCCAGTCTCACATGGCTGCAATACAATGCATATAATCATGCATGCGTCATGCAGAGACATGACATATTAATGTAAATATTGATCAGAATTACAATAATTTTAACTCTGGCATGGTTCTTGGAGCTAGTTCCTATTAAAATGACCTGTCAGTGTTTGTCTAACAGGGTTTGTTATATTTGGTTGTACTTGCACTTTATCATCAGGTAATCTCTACAGTATGGCTTGCAAAATTGTATGAATTTTCATTTGTTAAAAGACATTGAAACTTTTAACAAAGCTCTAGACATGTTTACTTAGACTAAATGTTTATTAATACTTATCCTTACTGTAAATATTCAACTCACCAGGGAGTTTGAATCCAATCACACCTTTTGGTATTGATGCACCTCCTAAAGGACTCTTTTTAAGGAAGCTGGATTGTGTGGGTTGAGGAGGTGTCAAGGGTTCTACAGAAGGCATGTTTATAAGCATACGAGGGTCTTTAGGAGGTCGAACGAGAGGATTTTTTACAGCAATCTTTGACTTCTGGACTGTAAAGTCCAAGGATGAAGCCTATGATGGTGAAATAAAATTTTAAAAAAAGCAGTCAACTCTAGCACTCAAATAACTATATAGAAATTCCAGAAATCATAATACATGATACTTGAGTGCATTAATCAAAATTTCACCTCTAATGGAAATAAAAGATCTGTTAATCCAGATGGTTTATCCTTATCATTGTCTCCTGCCACATTTTCAAACCCTCTCTTCTGTCCAGATCTTTCTCTTTCTTCCTTGTCCTCCTTACTGTCCATTATTGATTCTCCATGTTCAATTTCTTCTTCCAGTTCCTTTGATGCTGTTGTTTCAGAAAAGACCAACTGGCACTTATCTTTTTCTTCCTCAGTGATTGGTTCACCTGTTTTTTTCCCTGATTTTATCTCCCCAATTATTGAAATGCTTCCTATGCTTTCAATATCTGTCATTTCTGCTACGAATTCTATTTCACATTCCTTTGTGTCAGTTAGTAACTCTACGTTCAAGTTGCTATCTGACATTTCTTTAAGGTTTTCAAGCTCACTTTCATGATCATTTCTTCTTTTATCTAATTTCTTTGTCAAATCACTAATTATTCCCTCCATAACTCCAAAACGGGGTGTGACATCCTTTATTTCATCTAATAATCCAGGCTCTGCTTTATCAATCCGCTCTTGTTCTTCTGTATCTTTCTGTGAATTCTTTGGCATCTCCAGTGCTTCCTGTTCTGATTCTCTCTCCGGTAAGCACAAAGCCTCTGAATATCCAATCTCACGTTTAAGTGATAAAACTTCAGCAACTGAATCTTGCGCTGTGTACTTATCCTGATTTATTTTATCCTCTAATGGGTTGTCACCAAAAATTGGCTTTTCTACAAGGGAAAAACTGCAATTGGGTTGAGCTTGCTCATATTTCAGTTCACCCCTGCTCATAAGGGTTCCTTCACTGAGCGTTTCAAACTCTTCGGGGGTCTGACCAGGAGAGCTGGATATTGCTTTTATTTTTAATGCAGTTTCACTGGAGCACTCCTCCTGAAATGAAGAACTTTGCATTTCATAAATAGACTTAACTGCAGGTTCATCTACCCTCTCCAGAGGAACTAATTTTTCTTCGCTAAGTGGTGCTTCACACAATCTCAATTCATTTATTCTTGTATCATCTGGTTCTTCTAGCAAAGACCATTGTTCAAGAAAGCACTGGCCTGTTTTTTCCTGTACAGCCACCTCTTCTCTCTCTATGAGCTGCTTGTATGAGCTAGTTTCTTTCTCAGTCGATTTCTTCACATCCATTGCAGCAGCTTCTGCTCGGTATTTTGGCGTGGTTTTGACAGTTTCCGTTTGGTTTCCTGTGCCTGTTTCTGGTCGTGTAATGACACCCTCAATGTTTTCTTGAGTCACTATAGCTGGTTGTTGTATTTCTGAACTGTTTTGATCACAAGCTTTATCATCCAACTCTTCGAGATCTATATTCAAGACCATCTCTGAATCAGCTTTTTGTGCATTACTGGGCTCAGACATTTCTGCCATTTCTAACTGTGCCATCTCCAATAGGTCAGACTCAATCACCACAATGCTGTCAATAACATCAAATTGTTTCAATTCCGTGCCACAGACTTTCTGTTCTTCTACAATGCCAGTGTCTGTAACATGTTCACATCCTGAGAACTGTTCACGATGTCCATCCTTCTCTTTTCCCACAGTCTCTTGATTTGTTTCCTCATTGTGGCCTTCAATTACTTCCTTTTCATGCAAAACTGAGGTGTCATTTAAAAGGCTCCTTACTTCCTGTGTTGAGTCCAGCTGAATAAACACGCATTCATCCACCATTTGTGATTTACTCACTTCATTTTCATGCTCAGTTATTACATTTAGCTCATTTATGTCCTGATCATAAACACATTCTGTTATCTTCTCCACTGAGACCAATTGGGTCACTGCTTTATTTTCCATTTCACACACACCTGCCTGTTCTTCAGGGTCAAAGCCTTGGTCAGTAAAATCACTTTTAATTGGTTCTTCATCATGTTCATCATACTCTTTAGTTGAGATTTCTTCAATACATTCCTCTTCCATTTTACTTCTCTGTTCCTGGTTTTTATTCCTCTCCGCATTCAGATCACCTTCCTCAGCCAGTAAGCCTTGTTTGATAAACCCACTTTTAATTGGTTCTTCTTCACCTTCATCATACTCTCTCCTTGAGATTTGTTCAAGACCTTCCTCTACCTCTTCTTTTTCCAGTTTCCTTCTCTGCTCCAGGATTTCATTCCTCTCAATATTTAGGTCAGCTTCCTCTGCCAGTGAGCCGTGTTTGATAAATTCCATTTTAATTGGTTCTTCTTCGCTTTCATCATACTCTTTCATTGAGATATCTTCAATGCATTGCTCATCCTCTTCAAGTTTCCTTATCTGCTCCTGGTTTTCATTTCTCTCAAGATTCAGATCAGCTTCCTCAGCCAGTAAGCCAGGTGTGACAAGCTCACTTTTAATGGGTTCTTCTTCACCTTCATCATACTCTCTCCTTGAGATTTCTTCAAGACCTTCCTCTTTTGATTCCCTTCTCTGCTCCTGGTCTTCATTCCTCTTAGCATTTAGATCAGCTTCCTCAGCCAATGAGCCTTGTTTGATAAACTCACTTTTAATTGGTTCTTCTTCATCTTCATCATACTCTTTCCTTGAGATTTCTTCAAGACCTTCCTCTTCCGTTTCCAGTTTCCTTCTCTGCTCCAGGTTTTCATTCCTCTCAACATTTAGTTCAGCTTCCTCAGCCAGTAAGCCTGGTTTAATAAACTCCTTTGTATTTGGTTCTTCTTCAATTTTATCAAACTCTTCCCTTGAGATTTCTTCAATGTATTTCTCTTCCTCTTCTTTTTCCAGTTTCCATATCTGCTCCTGGTTTTCATTCCTTTCAACATTTAGATATGTTTCCTCAGCCAGTGGGTCTTGTTCGATAAACTCATTTGTACTTGGTTCTTCTCCCCTTTCATCAAATTCTTTGCTTGATATTTCTTCAAGATCTTTCTCTTTGTTTTCCAGTTTCCTTCTCTGCTCCTGGTTTTCATTCTTCTCAACATTTAGGCCAGTTTCCACTGCCAGTAAGCCTTGTTTGATATACTCACTTTTGATAGGTTCTTCTTCATCTTCATCATACTCTCTCCTTGAGATTTCTTCAATACTCTCCTCTTCTTCTTCAAGTTTCCTTCTCTGTTCCTGGTTTTCATTACTATTAGCATTTAGATCAGCTTCCTCAGCCAATGAGCCTTGTGTGATAAACTCACTTTTAATTGGTTCTTCTTCACCTTCATCATACTCTCTCCTTGAGATTTCTTCAATACTCTCCTCTTCTTCAAGTTTCCTTCTCTGCTCCTGGTTTTCATTACTCCTAGCATTTAGACCAGCTCCCTCAGCCAAGGAGCCTTGTGTGATAAACTCACTCTTAATTGGTTCTTCTTCACCTTCATCATACTCTCTCCTTGAGATTTGTTCAATACCTTCCTTTACCTCTCCCTTTTCCTTCTCTTCCAGTTTCCTTCTCTGCTCCAGGATTTCATTCCTCTCAATATTTAGGTCAGCTTCCTCAGCCAATGAGCCATGTTTGATAAATTCCATTTTAATTGGTTCATCTTCACCTTCATCATACTCTCTCCTTGTGATTTCTTCAATACTCTCCTCTTCTTCTTCAAGTTTCCTTCTCTGCTCCTGGTTTTCATTCCTCTCAGCATTTAGATCAGCTTCCTCAGCCAATGAGCCTTGTGTGATAAACTCTCTTTTAATTGGTTCTTCTTCACCTTCATCATACTCTCTCCTTGAGATTTGTTCAAGACCTTCCTCTACCTCTTCCTTTTCCAGTTTCCTTCTCTGCTCCAGGATTTCATTCCTCTCAATATTTAGGCCAGTTTCCACTGCCAGTAAGCCTTGTTTGATAAACTCACTTTTGATAGGTTCTTCTTCATCTTCATCATACTCTTTCATTGAGATATCTTCAATGCATTGCTCATCCTCTTCAAGTTTCCTTATCTGCTCCTGGTTTTCATTTCTCTCAAGATTCAGATCAGCTTCCTCAGCCAGTAAGCCAGGTGTGACAAGCTCACTTTTAATGGGTTCTTCTTCACCTTCATCATACTCTCTCCTTGAGATTTCTTCAAGACCTTCCTCTTTTGATTCCCTTCTCTGCTCCTGGTCTTCATTCCTCTTAGCATTTAGATCAGCTTCCTCAGCCAATGAGCCTTGTTTGATAAACTCACTTTTAATTGGTTCTTCTTCATCTTCATCATACTCTTTCCTTGAGATTTCTTCAAGACCTTCCTCTTCCGTTTCCAGTTTCCTTCTCTGCTCCAGGTTTTCATTCCTCTCAACATTTAGTTCAGCTTCCTCAGCCAGTAAGCCTGGTTTAATAAACTCCTTTGTACTTGGTTCTTCTCCACTTTCATCAAACTCTTTGCTTGATATTTCTTCAAGATCTTTCTCTTTGTTTTTCAGTTTCCTTCTCTGCTCCTGGTTTTCATTCTTCTCAACATTTAGGCCAGTTTCCACTGCCAGTGAGCTTTGTGTGATAAACTCATTTGTAATTGGTTCTTCTTCACTTTCATCAAACTCTCTCCTTGAGATTTCTTCAAGATCTTTCTCTTCCTCTTCTGATTTTCTTCTCTGCTCTTGGTTGTCACTCCTCTTAACATTTAGATCAGTTTTCTTGATCAGTGAGCCTTGTTGGATAAACTCACTTTTAATTAGTTCTTCTTTACTTTCATCATGCACTCTCATTGAGATTTCTTCAATGCTTTCCTCTTCCTCATCCTTTTCCAGGTTCCATCTCTGCTCCTGGTTTTCATTCCTTTCAACATGTAGATCAGTTTCCTCATCCAGTAAGTCTTGTTTGATAAACTCACTGTTAATGGGTTCTTTTTTAACAGTGGGTTCACTTTTATCATACTCTCCCCTTGAGATTTGTTCATGACTTTTCTTTTCCTTTTCCAGTTTCCTTCTCTGTTCCTGGTTTTCAATATTCTCAACATTTAGGTCAGCTTCCACTGCCAGTAAACCTTTTATAATAAAGTCACTTTTAATTGGTTCTTCTTCACTTTCATCATACTCTCTCTTTGAAATGTCTTCAAGAACTTCCTCTTTCTCTTCCAGATTCCTTCTCTGCTCCTGGTTTTCATTCCTCTCATCATTTAGATCGGTTTTCTCAGCCAGTGAGCCTTGTTTGACAAATTCACTTTTAATTAGTTCTTTTTCAGCTTCTTCATACTCTCTTGTCAAGATTTCATCAACAACCTCCTCTTTTTCTTTGGATTTCCATATCTGCACCTGATTGTTTTTATTTGTTTTAACATTAAGTTCAGCTTCTTTGCACAGTAAGCCTCTCTCATTGACGATGCTTTGAATTGGTTCTTCTCCAGTTTTGTCAAAGTCTCTCCTCATTATTTCATGCACACCTTCCTCTTTTGGTTTCCTTCTCTGTTCCTGGCTGCCTTCAGTCTCTACATTTAGATCAGCTTCATTAGTTAAAAAGCCCTGGTCATTAAACTCACATTTACTAGGTTCTTCATCATTTTCATTATTGTCTCTTGTCAGAATTTCATTTCCAGTTTCATCCAGTCTCATTATTTTGTCACCATTTCCTGCCTCTTCATGTTTTGTTCTCTGTTCCTGGTTGCTTTTACTCCTTTCAACATTTAGGGCAGCTTCCTTTGTTAATAAAGCCCGTTCAACAAACTGACTTTTAGTTGGTTCTTTTTCAGGTACTTCATTTTCTCTTTTTATAATTTCATCAACATGTTTGTCTTCCTCTTCTTGTTTCCTTTTCTGCTCCTGACTGTTTTCATTTCTCTCAACAATTATATCAGCCTCATTTGTTAATAAGCCTTGGTTAATAAACTCACTTTTAAGTGGTTCTTTTTCATGTTTATCTTTGTCTTTCCTCATTATGTCAACATCTTCCTCCTTCTGTTTCCTTCTCTTCTCCTGACTCTGTTCTTTTTGAGTTTCATCATTCTCTTGCCTCATAATTTCATCAACATCTCCCACTTCTACATGTTTTTCTGATGCCTTTTCCTGCTCCTGGTTCTTTTCACTTCTTTCAACACTTAGATTTGCTTCCTTGGTCAATAAATTCTGGTTAACAAACTTGCATTTAAGGTGTTCTTTTTCAGTGTCATCATTCTCTATCATCATGATTTTCTCTTCTTCTTTCTTTTCCAGTTTCTTTGTCTGTTCCTGTTCACGCCTCTCAGCATTTAGATCACCTTCCTCACTTCCAGACAATGTACTGTCTCGGTTCTTTATACCTGCATCAATGTAAGCAGAGAATTTTTCTTGGTTTTCTAACGTTTGCTCATTATCCGACTTTGTCTGTGATTTCTTGTTTTTGTCTTCTGAGCTATGGCAAATGTGTTTGCTTTTGTCTTTTACTTCATGACCACCATGAGCAATACTTTCCCACTGAACAGCAGCGGCCCGCACTCTAACCCCAGGATACTGCAAATCATCTCCTGTCTCATTTAAATTTGTTTCAATTCGTTCTTTTCCCTCTTCTTTTTCTTTTAACTCTATAGAACTATTACTGATCGCTTCATTGTCTTCTTGTTTAAAGTGCAGATTGTGGGCCTCTTCATTCGTAACCTCCGGTCTGAGATATCTTCCTACAGTTCCTCGAAGGTAACCCTGTTTAGACACAATAGTGAAAACAAGCAAACAACAAAGTCAGTGTAAGAACCATGTACAATGTGTGAGAGATATTGCCTGGCATATATTACTTATCCTTTAACAATATATTTTTTTCCAATGCAATTTAGTTTAAACTACATGGCCTTTAGTTATCAACTGTGTGTGACAGCACAGTACCTCATTGACTTGATTTTGATACTTTAAGTTGGTATAAATAGTATGACACATTTCAGATATAATGTGCCCAGAAAGTTCAAGACAGTATGGAAATTTGTTTAAAACAAATAAACAAACAAACAAACAAGCAAACAAAAACCCCATCAATCATTACTGTCTTTACGACTGCATGGGAATTGGGGTTCTTTGCCCCAAAGGTTTTTCATCAACAAATCTGCAACACCTAAACTTTGAGGAACCATAAATATATTTAACCAAAACAGAGTATAAATATTTTATTTCCTTTTTTTTTTTACTTTCCTATAGATATCACAGTCAATCATCTTAAGGTTGCAGAAACTTTTCTAAAATCTTTTTGCAACCTATCTTTCATTTCTTTAATTTAACACATTGTTCCAGCAATTAAATGACCTGACCAAGTTGTCTGTCTGATCAATTTTTATTTAGTGGTGACCTTCATGCTCTTGTGCGGCAGTCAGAATATAAATTTTAAATTGCATTGTTATTCCCTTTTCACTTCTAAATGTAATCAGACGTTAAAATAGTTATAATTATAGGTTTACTTACTCTCATGATAAATCTGAATGTCATGGCAATATTTTGCTTTCAATAATTTCTTTGAACCAGTCTTTTTGGATGACTGTAAAAACATATATTTTAATAGAAGAAACCCCTAAGAATCACAGTCAAACTTACACATCCAAATACCAACACAATCAAAATGTCTTTTTATTTGATAAGCCCAAGGTATTTGAAATTTCTATTAGTGATTGTGGCTTAATAATGGTAGCTTCTCTGTGCTATATAAAAGCAGAAAAGATTTATACTACTATGGAGTGAAAGGCTGCCATCCAAGATAAAGCCTTTGCTCCAGAATCAACACCTTTGAGTGTGATTAAACTTTCCCGCTGACCACATGAAAAAGACAAAGCCTTCTGGAGGGTTTTAACCTGGCGTAAGTTTGGAGTCATATAGAAAAGGCATTTTTTGAGGCATCCATGGTGGTGGTAGCATCATGCTTTGGGGCCACTGAAACTGGTATATTGCACAAAAGTGAATAGATAAAAAATGAGAACCACAAAATTATTTAAACCTCAAGTTGGCAGTAAGATGAAAGCAGACTAATTTTAAGCTTTTTGAGCCTTGGTCTTGTCAAATAAATAAATAAATAAATTTGTGGCCCATGCATAAAAGTTGGGTCCATGTCAGGTAAGCAACAAATTTAATTAAGCACTACCAATTCTGCCAAGAGAAAAGAGGTCAACCATCCAACCAAAATTCTGCCAGAAACTTGTTGATGGACACTAAAAGTGGTATCAAAAAGTCCTGAGAATAGCTCTGTCTACAAGAAAGTACTTTGTTTATATACATTTACAAACCATCACCTTCAAAATAGTTCCCTTGCACAGCAATACAGTGCTCTCAGTGTTCCTGCCACTTCTGGAACATGTTCTTTTCGAAGCTTTCTGCGATTCATGCTGGATATCTGCAATGGTGCCATACCACATCCTTTGAGCTGGATCTTCATGCAGTCAAAGACATGGTAGCGGACGTAGTCAGAATAGAACCAGTTGCACTCTCGATGTACACAGGACGTTGTCTTTTGTTACATTGACACTGTCACATTAACTTTTGTCACACTGTTTGAAGGTGCTCCCTGTGACTGTGCAGCCTTGTGCTAGTTTAAAACTTTTCGATACTATCTCATACTTATTTTGCATTTTATAATGTATTTATATTTTGATAATGTATTGCTGTCAAAAAACCCTAATATAAATTAAATGCTGTGCTCTGAATTCTTTGTATTTTCTTATGTATGTTTTAGAATTGTTCTCACTCTTACCGCCTATACAACTTAATCCTATATATAGGGTTGCAGGGAGCCTGGAGCCTATCCCAGGAAACTTAGGGTATTTGAAGGAGTTCACCCTTGACAGGGTGCCAATCCATTTCAGGGCATACACACACTACAAGCAATTTGGGAACACCAATTAGCCTAATCTGCATGTGTTTGGACTGTGGGATCAAGGAGCACCCGGAGGAAACCCACCAAGCACAGCGAGAACATGCAAACTTTATGCACACAGAGGCGAGAATCAAACTCGGACCCTGGATGTGACAATGCTAACCACTAATCCACTGTGCCGCCTCTGTAGACTTGTTCTTTTTCAGAAAAAGACCAGTTTGACAAAATTCAAAATAATTGAAAGCTCAAAATTGCCATCACATTCATGTTCATAATGAGGATGTGCAAACTTATGACTGCAACAGTACATACACAAGTGAAACAAACTGTACTTTAGTTCAGGAACACTGTTATTTTCAAAGCGACATAGACGTACAAATTAGTGACAGCTAAAAGAACTACAGTACACTATTGCATAAACTAGTTAAGCGAAAAAAAAGAAGTGGTGAAACATCTAAAATGTGTTTGGGTACAATTTGCTAACAAAGCTCTATGCTGCATATAATTTCTTACCTAAACTGGGCATATACAGAAATCTGTTTACTCACAATCCTGAAACCCCCGGCCATCCACTGTTTAATATTGTTTCTACCAAGAAAAACCCATAGGCCACCTCATTAAGGGCTTAATAAGTAGCTCAAGAGAAGCATTTGGTGTATATCCAGGTAAGGAAAAAATTAAACTGCTCAAGGCAGGGGGTCATCAGGACCGGCTTTAAAAACCCATGCCCTGTAGAGTGCTGGTAAGGAACAATGAGTATGATCAGCACATATAAAGTCATCATTTTCACATCGATTGCACACTTCTAGCACAATTATGCTGGAACTGGAATGGTATAATGCATTTCCTAAATGATAACTTGTCAAAAGGGGCAGCTCAGTAGTTAAGGCACTGAACTAAAGTCTGGAGGTCACAAAGTTCAAACCCTACCACCACCTCCGAGTTTCCCTTGTTGGGCCCAAGAGCAAGACCTTTAACCCTCAACTTCTGAGATGTATAATGAGATAATTACATAAGTCACTCTGAATAAGGGTATCTGCCAAATGCTGAAATGTGTCTTTTAACTACACATTAAATGCCATGTAACACTATAGCAGCAACGTAGGGATTTTATTACTTAGTTAACCTTTTCTCATACTGTAAATTTCACAAGATACTTGTCTAATTGCAAATGTAAATGTGTTGTGGCTAAAACACTGTTTAACCACTCATCACCTCATTTAAAAAAAAATAAAAATCTACTTTATGTTACATCTGCAGTAAATCTTTTAAAATAACTTGAATCGTTTGGGTTTGCTGCTATGCACTAACAAAGAGAGAGAAAGAGAGAGAGAGAGAGAGAGAGAAAACAATGTGTGCAATGCATGATGGGAGACACACAGTAGCAGCTCTCAAAGTCAAACATTGAACACTTCCCTGCAGAGCTGGGGCTCTTTAATCAGCACTGTTATCTAATAGTAGTATTCAAAACAATACTCCAAAACATTTGGTTCAGTGTTGACTATTAGAATCCGGAAATGACTTTGCAAGCGACACAAAGCCTCACTTTTTTTTTTTTCTTCTGTCAGATAAGGGAACAGTGTTAACCATACGATATAAATAACTATTTATGTATCGAATCTACAGTTCAAGTATATGTGCTGCAGTAGTGTTAAATGGTATTGCTAGAGTAAAACCTGCTTATTTTACACCGAAACACATCTGTCCCTTCTTTGATTCTTTCTAAATGTCTTCCTTGCTTATGATCCATTTAGCATCTAAATGTGCTTCCTCACCTTCAAAATATCATACTGCACTGTGCATGGATTCAACTCCTTTTTTCCCCCAACATAATTATTGTTCTTTGTTTTTCTGGCTAAGCACCATTTAAGACAGTATAAATACAGTCTATCCAGAAATCCAGATTAAGTTCCCCAGTATTAAGTGAGTGGCTTTGGAAAATATTTGACAAACATGAGGAAGAACCTAAAGAGGAACGAGATTAAAAATGGAACCTGGCCTCTTCTAGGTGATACTGGGTGGTGAGATTATTAAAACACATAGTATACAGGTGTAGTATACAGGTGTAGATATTTATACAAAGTAAAATCTTGGGGGAGTGACCACATGAAATCTTGACCACATGTGGTTTCCCATTGTTTTCATCAATCCAGAATTATTCCAACAAAGAGCATTTATATACAACTACTGTATGCAAGAAGTTGGCAAGATGTCGATTTTGGAGATTTATTTCTATTAGAGAATTACACAGATAGCCTACATAAGAGGTAGTCAAAATTCTGCAGCCATTAAAGTTACTTAATGAGGGCAGGGGTAGCTTGGTGGTTAAGGGATTGGATCACGGTCCTGGAAGGTCCCAGATTCAACTCCACCACCACCAAGTTGCCGCCTTTGGGCCCTTGAGCAAGGTCCTTAACCCTCAACTGCTCAGATGTATAATGAGATAAAAATGTAAGTCGCTCTGGATAAGGGCGTCTGCTAAATGCTGCAATTGAAATGTTAATGACTTTTTGAGTCAATGTTTTGTCCTGGTCACGGTTAAGGTAAATATGGAACCTATCCTGGAAATGCTGGGTGTGAGACAGAAATACACCCTGGGAGTTATCAGCAGTGGCAGGTTATCAAGGGACACCATGCACACAAACACTTAGTCACACCTAGGGACAGCTGTTTTTAGACAATCCACCTACTTATATGTTTTTGATAGGTAAATAAAAATCAAGAAACCTGGTAGAAACCTATGTGGACTTGGGGAGAACAAGCAGAGAAACTCTGAGCAGAGTGTTTAATTCTCAGCAAACATGAGCTCAAGATGGAACCAGGGACACTGATTCTGTGAGGTGTGTTCCACTCTACACACTACCACTCAGCACTGCTTTATGAGCATAATCTCACTCTTCAAATAGGAAGCTCATTATTTAAACATTTACAATAATGCAAATATTTGTGCAATTGAGCCACACCTCAAATGCTTTATACTGAATAAAGAACTGGACAGAATTAACACAGACATATACAAAATATGTCCACAGATCATCGTCATACAGCCTAAAGGTTTTGAATGTCTGCTGCTGTTTGTAAAATTTTTCAAATATTCTGATGCTGTCCTTTTGCATTCTTGAAATGTGCACATTAGTGATGCGCGGGTCGTCTGGTAACCCGCGGGTCGGGTT
>JAOVVA010000054.1:20998810-21012271 GCA_028565275.1 Leiocassis micropogon
TGGGAGGCTATTCTGACATCCTGCAAAGAAATTCAAGCAGAAACTGTCCAAAAACTCACAAGTTCAATGGATGCAAGGATTGTGAAGGTGATATTAAAGGTGATATTCCTGGTTGAGGAACTTGATTTCCTTACATCATCTGCATCTGGTTCCATCATAAAATAAATTATACTGAGCACTTTAAAAAATATGGATGTACTTTTGAAGATTCATTGTTTTCAGAACTGGTGAAAAATCCTTGCCAGCTAAACCTTTTATGTTCTGCTTTGGCGGTGTATGGGTCTTTAAGCACACAGTACAGGAAAGAACAACTGGTTACGGAGCATTTCTCACTGAGAAACCATGTCAACTTAGCCGGGTCTTTTTAAAAACTGAGATATTTCTACTTTGTTTTTTAAATACAGTGGAACCTTGGATTACGAGCATAATTTGTTCAAGAAGTGTGTTCGTATATCAAAACACTCATAAATCAAAGCGAACTTCCCCATAAGAATTAATGAAAATTCTGATTATTTGTTCCACAACCCAAAAAATAAATATATAAAAATAATTAATACAAAATTATACAGTAAAAGTAAAACAAATTTACCTGCACTTAAAAAAATAAAATAAATCCCGATAAATAAGTGTTTCTGTTAATGTTTGTGCGCGCATGCGCTGTGTATGTGTGTGTGGTCACGTCATTAGACACCGGGCCCCTCCCTTTCTTCTCTCGTCTTCACACACACACACACACACACACACACTCTCTAACAGACTCACTGCTCTGTCACGATTCTTTTTAAAGGTAAAGTGAGGGTTAAATAGTTTTACTTTTACTTTACAGCAGTGATTCCACTGTGTCTGTGTGTGTGTATGTACTGTATGTTAGAAAGGTTAAAGATCCATTTTCTCTCTTTCTCTCTCTCTCTCTCAGCCTGCAGTTTGTGTGTGTGTGTGCGTCATTAAACACCGTGCCCCTCCCCTCCTCCTCTCGCCTTCAGAAAGGACGACTTTTATACACACACACACACACACACACACACAAACACAAAATAAAAGATGCTTTACATGCACACATGTGGTCACAGTGTTCAACAGTACACATGCACAGGGATGTTGATTACAGCAGTGAGAGATACACACTAAGACCGAGCAGGGGAGAGAATTTCCCACAATTCCGCAGCACACAAGAGAGAAAAACCATTCAGATACTTTTCAGAGAACAAATTCTTTTAGTAAAATTAAAATAAAGCAGGTCCCCAAAAGCACTGACATTTACACAGACGTCCCTGGAATGTATATTTAATTGTTATAATTGCTCCATTTTCTTTTTTGCCATTTTAGAAGATTGCTGACTGACATAGCTCTGTGTAACAGTAAACAAAACATTTATCATTAAATTTTTTTATTTTTATATGAAAATATTTATGAATATTATTCATCTCTGTAAGACACTCTGGTAGCCCCTTCAAAGTTTGCTTTTCTGTATTTTTTCATGTTAAAATATGTTAACATGATTACTGTTTTTGCTTATTTAATGTGATGATTGTTATTATGTAAAAAGTGTTTAAACAACAAAATTTCAGTTCATTAATGTCTACAGGTCTCATTAAGATGAGTGAATAATGTATAGTGATTGGTAGAAAAGTTGATTATTGGGTATGTATGTATGTTTATAACAAATAATTGCATTCATTTAAGCAATTGCATAACTAAAACATCATTTTGTCTTTAAGCACTGCCTCTAAGTCCAGAGCATATTTGCATTACAAATTGTTTCCTTTCCTTCTTTAAACCTTCTAGATTTTCTAAAGATGTAAAACACTCTAGAAATCACCTCCCAGCCACTACAATATACTGTATTTATGTTTTAGAAGCAAAAAGTGAAAGAAAAGGATTTACAATAATTAAACAACAATAGCTATTTTTAATGATTTATACCCAGCCTCGAACTCTGGGCTGCATAATGATAATAATTTAGATGAAACCTGGGCATGGTCCAGCACATTGGACAACATCAAAAATGCATAGTATAGTATCGGGTATAGAAGTATAGCGCCCACTCATCCACAGACCACCCTTCACGCAGCTAATTCCATACAAAGGCCTTCTTGTCATCTTGGTTGACATCTTCATGAGTGTCATGATCATGCCAATTGAAGCGCTTGGCTTGGAGACACTTCAACTCGAGGATAAATTGCTTACAGTAGCATCTGGTGCAGCCATTGATGCGATTGTCTGTCACCTCACAGGTTGAGAAGAGCCTAATAATGTGTCAACTATTTTTTTCATTGTTTTTTACTTACTGACCCACACATGCACAAATACGTGGAATACAGCTCTGGTGTATCACATACTCACTCACTCATCTATACCACTTTATCCTGTATCCAGGGTCACAGTGGCATGGACCCTATCTCAGGAGACTTAGTGCACGAGGCGGGATACACCCTGGACAGGGTGCCAATCCATTGCAGGGCGCACACACACACACGCACTCACACACTACAGGCAGTTTGGGAAGACCAATTAGCCTAATCTGGGTGTCTTTGGACTGTGGAAACCCACCAAGCACAGGGGGGGACCTGCAAACTCAGAGACGGGAACCAAGGCTAGCTAGGTATGGTGTCTCCTAAAACAGTGGTTTCCAGCAGTGTTTTTTTTTTTCTTTCTTGGAGCCGAATGCTTGTATCTAAGAAACCAGAGCCTCTCCCTTTGCAACTACAAAACCCACTCTAGCTCAGCCCATATGCACATAACAAAATAATACTTTTCAAAATAGTTTTTTTTTTCTGGAGACTTTTATTTATACCATAACTGTGTAAGTGTGATATTGTTTAACATGTGCAAATTTTATTCCAACAATTAAATAAAATTCAATTTAATTTGTATAGCGTAATCAACAATGGTCATTGTCGCAAAGCAGCTTTATAGAATAAATCTAGAATCTCAGAACATTGCATCAATCCATCCAGACCTGATTTTATGAATGTTCTCAAAACTGTCACATGGTTTAAATCTCGTGGGTTTGTTTTATTAGTTCTGGCTACTTTTTAAAATGAAAATACCTAATCAGGAATCATTTGTAGGATTATTAACACTAAATGGAAAGTGAAGAACTTTTTATTAATATTTTTTTTAATAAATGTAGTGCATGTGGGCCGTGAGTGGTCATTTATTTAAAACAAACAAACAAAGAAGTTCAATATCCAATTAAAAAAAAAAAAAAATCTATTTAGCCTTTTAATTCCCATACAACATTTCTGATTACAGCCACTACCATTACGGCACACAAGGGGGCCACGTACCACTTTGGGAAACACTGCTCCTATCGAATGTGTCCACTCGATTGGCTGCCGTGTGCCTTAATGGTGTGATTTTCAACCATGCACCTGCAGAGTTCTAGTCAATCTGGTATGCACTAGCCCTGTTCCTTTGTGTTGTTGTTGCTTTGAATAGTTTTGTGTAAAATAAAGGAATTTATAGATTGGTCACATACAGTTGTTGATTTTTAAGAAACATATTTAATCTCCTGTTTCAATAAACTTAGGTAGTTTTACTACATTTTTCCATTTTTTTAATATTATTTTAATAAATATGGAAATCTGCATCAGCCACGTACATACAAACCTGTGACTTAGTAAGTAATAACTTGTGCTGTGTGCTCACTGGGTGTACCTTCTAAGGTTACATAGACTAATAGGAAAGAATTAGCCATAGTTTAAGAGGGAGAATGTAAATAATCTCATGTATCAATTTCACATCCTTTTTATTGAATATGGAGAATTGTAGTTGGCAGTTTGACAGAAAAAAAAGCTTGGGTTGTTTTTACTTTTGGGTTCAGGAACCGAGTAATTTCTCTTAATTAAGGAAGAAACAAAGGTGGGGTGTGCTGTTATATAACAAACAATAGGGTGGATGTAATCGGCAATGAGCTGCTATGTTGGTGAGATTGCCTATAGCAATTTGACAGTGCTCATAATGGTAATTTATCATTTAAGATATTTTTTCCCATTTATGGTTACATTTAATATTAAGGAACATTCATTAATCAAGTTCCTGTTACCACTTTAAGTGTTTTGGCAGATATAAACAGTTGTTCCTCCACCAGCTTCTCCTTTTCATTTATCATAAAGTTACTATGACAAAAAGGAGCTTGTCAAGTTACTAAGAAAACACGGATGCCTCTGTTCTCAACAGCTTCCTGAAAACTTAGCAGGAACAGTTGTATCTCTAACTGATAGACATACTGACAGTGGAGACTTCTTCTCAATAAATGGTAACTAAACTAATAAGCTGATCAGCTTTAATGTAGTCAGTGATATTATCATTTATAATTAATACTATATTAGGGAACTCAAAGAACATTTTGGATTGAATACCAACCCATTGAACGGCACACATGATCACCCACTCACTTAATCATACACCACATTATACACTAGTATGAATTTGAAAACATTAAGCACTGTTTGAACATTTTTTTTTAAAACGGGTTAATTTTTCGCTTGGTTTAGGTTCATTTCTTACTGAGAAATGTTCAAGCAAATTAAAACGCATTACTAAAATTCATGTGTAAACATTCTCACTGGTTAAAACTGGTTAAATGTATCTGGGGCTGGATCAAGAATGTTAACACAGGAGGAAGATCCATGTTCTGTACTGCTGAATAATTATGGGAAGGAAATTTATTTTGCAGCAATTTAAAAATTGGCACAATTGATATTTGCTTATAATTGTGGTAATTATCTGGGCAGTTTACCAAAAAAACTTAACAGAATGCTGAGTAGATTTCAGGAAAATGTCTTGATAATACAATACTGCTTTACACTTTACAAAGAAGACATGTAGCCCATAGGGAACTGAACAGAACAAGGGACCAAATATTGATTATGTATATTAACATGTTGAACTTGCTAACCAAATAATTTACTCAGTAAGCATGCAAACACCAAGGTTTTATTCTTACCACCGCCACCACCTTATAACTCCAGAGTTTGTTTTGGACTGGTTTTGTTTTGGTCCACATAAACTAACAATTACTGTTAGTTTTTTTTTACAGACCCCAGTAAAGTCCTTTTCAAAGCTTTGAATGTCATTTCATGTGAAAAGTGTCATTGCATTTACAAATACCGAAAACAATTTTTGCATAAATGCAAACTTTTTGTGTTGTTGTGCAGCAGCAGAAAAGTTTTTGAGCATTGGATCCACTATATAATGCGTTTTCATCTTATCATCCCCATCTACAAGCTCTCATTAAATATTTAAGCAGACATTAGTAAATACTTTGTAGAACATGGCAGAGATGATTGTTATCTTTGCAGGGTGCTTTTAGCTCATACTGTATGTATATCTAACTCATTAAAGAACAAAAAGACAATATTTCGGTAGGATTAAGAAACATTGAAAGAAATCAGATTCAAAAGAAATTATTTCTGGGTTACATCAGATGATGCAATGGAAATGTTGCTAAACTTATCTTTGAATAGAGTTTAAGCACTTCCACATATTACAGAGTTTATTAGAATTGGTGTAATTGCTGAAAAACTTAGATACAAAAGGTTTCTACACTGCCATAAAGTGCAAGTGAAGACAACAAAATGCAAACCAAAAAACAAACCAAACCAAAAAAAAAAAAAAAACTCCCCACTGTGGTTTTAGATGTTGCACTTGTAAGTAGTGTGATAGGTTGTCACTTGTGCAATTTGTCACAAAAGTTCCATTTCTGATGACCCACTCAACCTCATCACATTTTCTTTTTATAGCAAAGCCTTTAGCGGCATCTAAAACTCTACAAGAGGTGTAATGCAGTAAATGATTTGCAGAATTTGCATGCAGAAGAATACATACAGGAGAGACATTCAGAAACTGAAAATGATCTTACAGAGCTGAAAGGAAATGAGCACAATGCACAGTGTAGATGGTTTAAAAGTTTGTGTTTTTTTCTTTAGAATCTGTAGTTTCATGTTTACTCACAAGTGGTGGTTTCAACACCACTGAAAAATGCAGTGCATCATATGTCACCGAAGTTTACTAAAAAATATGTTTCAGAATAAGTAGAATTCAGTCTGATGACTCTACTTAATCATGCACAGGGGTAAACAATACCCCAACACTTCATTACTAGAATTATGTTTTATTTGTTGTACTTCTACTTGAATATAATGGAATTTAAATGCTTGTACTCTTTCTTAACTACTTTTCCAAACAACAATAACTGCAAAACATTGCACTTCTTAATTTCATTAGGACCTTTTAAAGTTCAAACTTTATAAATTTCAAAGATAACTTCTTCTCCTGTCCAACCAATATCTGTAAACCAGTGGCATAACCAGGGGATGGATAGAATCCACAGTACTGTGCAGACTTCCTGTATTTAAAGAAAAAAAAAGTCTTTTAAACACACTGGCAATGCTGTTAAAGCATACCCCCACTCAGTCATAGATTGGTGTCCCCAAAGCCTATATAAGAGAGACTGGCAGACAAAATAGTGCCTGGTTCGGATTTACATCAGGTCTTACATCACACCCCATCCATCCATCCACCTCTGTGGTCCAACTAGGGACGGTGGAGGCCAATGGTTACCATTGCATTTATTCCCATTTTGTACAACCATGGTAGGACCTCTGGTCCACATTTACACACTACCAGCAATTTGGATAGGTCAATTAGCCAAATCTTCATGTCTTTGGACTGTGGGGGAAAACCGGAGAACACCCACCAATGCACACAGACCCAATGCAGGAATCGAATCCAGGATCTGGAGGTGCAAGGCAATAGTGCTAACCACTAAGCACAAAGCCCTTACAGTACATCACACACAAGCGCTCTATAGAAAGAAATTACATGATGCTGGCTCCTCTTGCAATTATAACTCCTTGCTAAAGTGGCATTTAGGTAAGCAAATTGGGAGACAAAATCGGACACATCTTACTGATGTTTAATTGTTGGGGCCAAACAATGTGCTCAACTACTCTAGGGACCCTTTGGCCCTAATGCTAGATAATATTGGTTAAGAATAAAAGTAGTAGTTGCTCCTTAATCGTATCTTTAATAGTTTTAGTTTTAGAATTAAAACTGTTCACATGAAAACATTAAATAAGTTATATTTACTTTTAAAATATTAATACATTTACATTATGCTTGAGTACATTTAAAAATTAAACTTTTTACTCTAACTTTAAATTGCTAATGAAAATGTAAAAAAAAAATATTAAATACCCTCATGTTAATTTATTTTCAGTATTTGTATTCATCAAACTATTTAAGACATATTTTTTTATGTAAATCAATAAAAGTGCTGAGAAACTGTAAGGGTCGTGAAGATTGACTTGAGAAAGATCTGTTCTCTGTCTTTTGACAAAGTGTTTTGTCACAACTCCTCCCACAGCCATTTCACATTTTAACCAAAATTCAATGACCAACAAACCACATGCTGTTGGGCAAATTCTTTATTTGTTGCTTATTGTGAGTCAAGAACGTGTGGGTACATCATATGAAAAAAAAAAAAAAGATGTCTTCTTATACCTACAAAATAGGGAATTGTTCAAGCTGATTTACAGCTTTGAAACAGTAGATGGAAGATTTTATAAGGCTTTCATGCTTAAAAAGGTTGTGAGTTTCTCTCACTCTCAAGACACCACTCATCCCCAATTACTATACTATAGAGTAATTACGGGAGAGAAATTAAAATGCTCAGTGGGAGTATGGTGAAATGTTGGAAGTCCAGTTGTTACAGGAAAGAGATGGTGCAGGAGTGAAGGAGTGCTGAAAGCTTTGGGCCTTTAATAAGCATGATTTGCCACAAACAGGGACTCTCCTGCTGCTGCTCCTTTATCTCCAGTTGATTCATATTTACCAATGCATGCTGCACTGTTGGCCTGATGAAACAGAAAGTGACATTAGTCTACAAGTATAGGCAACTAAAAAGGAAAAAAAGAAAATAACCTGTGGGGCTTAATATTAGATGATTTTTTTCTATAATTCTTATGTGTTGAAATATAGTGTTGAAATATATGTACCAAGGCTCTCTTGATGTACTCCTCCTGGCAAGCTTTTCCATTCTCCTTCTTGCCTCCCCAGGCTTTGAGGGCTGAAGCCTGCAGGGCACGGCCGTAAGAGAAGGTGAGTGCCCAAGGTTTGTGAAGGGGGCATGTATTTATGGCATTTAGGTTGACTGAGGCCTCCTCCTCACTCTGCCCTCCAGAAAGGAAAGTAATTCCTATAAGAAGAAAGAAAAAACATTTAAAAAGGAGACTGGAGTGAGCATGAGAACAGTGTTCTATGCGTCTTAATCTGAGACTATGCTTATCTAAAGGATCTTAATGAATAAAATTATGAACTACATTAACTTAAAGTGAGCATGTGGTCTTATCAAAATATTTCCATTATGTAATAAATTTAACAAATCTATGAATTGCATTGAAAGCTTGATAAAATAGATTATATCCTAGCACACTTTATGTATATATGGTAAGACATAGTACATTATGGTTTTATGTCAGATTGTGGAATGTATGAACATTTATGAGTCTCTTACTCCTTATTAAAGATGAGATAAAATGATATTTTAATTTTCAGTAAGAATTTCCTGTTCATGTTATTATTTTCTTTAAAGGTTAAGGGCCAATGTTTGTATTTAAATGTAGAGGTTTTGACACCACTGAGAAACTTCATTTCACACGCATCTAAACATAGAAACCTGGCAACCATAAAGGGCTGACCTACAAGCAATGCTTGTAGACAACAATGTATAATTGGACTACAATGCATAATTTGCAAAAACAGGAAGACTATAAAAAGAGTCTGTATCCACAATAATATTGATGTGAATTTTAGACTTAAGTTACAATAAGTCACCTTCTTAACACAGTGTTATTACCTGACTATTTAATAATGTCGGCAGAGAACATAGAAATATGCAGCTGTAGTTGACCTTAGGGCCTGACAACAGTTTAATATGTGACTGAGCATGACTAACCAGGAACAGCTGGGGGCACGGTGCGACGCAGGGCAGTAACAGTGGCCATTGCAATTTCCTGGGGGGCGTACTTGTGAGAGCAGGAGTGGCCAGCAGTGACCATGTTAGGCTTGAGCAGAGTGCCCTCAAGGTAAACATGGTGTTCAGACAGGGCTTTGTAAACAGCTGCCAAAACCTTCTCAGTTACATACTGGCACCTCTTCAGATCATGGTCACCATCAGGTAAGATCTCAGGCTCTACAATTGGCACAATGCCATGCTGGTGAAAGAATTAACAGCATAATGAGCTTAAAGTCCTATGGAGAATTGTTATGCCATTGTGTGTGACAATGAGTGAAGCTTACCATCTGGCAGATACTAGCATAACGTGCTAGGACATTAGCATTTTCTTTGATGGCCAGGCTGGAGGGGGTGGTCGGGGTGATCTTCAGCACACAACGCCATTTGGCAAAGTCAGCTCCATCCTTCTTGTACTGAGCACAACGCTCATATAGGCCATCCAGACCTAAGAAAAAACAATGTGAAAGAAAATTGTTTTAGAAGCTATAACAGACACATAAACACAAAGAGTGTGACAGCTATGCTTTAAAAAAAAAAAAACTGAATGGAGAACCCACCCTGGGTAGTGGTCTCTCCATTGGTTCCAGCCAGAGGGACTACACCTTTGTCAACCTTGATGCCCACTACCATGCCTCTCTCCTTGATCAGCTGAGGGAAGAGCTTGCCATTATCAGTCTTTTGGTAAAGGGTCTCATGAAAGAAGATGACTCCTCCAATGCAAGGCTTAACACGGTCATCGGCAGTGAAGAGCAGCTGACGGTAGAGCCTCCGGTTCTCCTCAGTGTTCTCAGCATTGATGCTCTGGAAGCGTTTGGCTACGCTACCTGTGGCAGTAGTGCACCATTGAGTGAGAAGAATTATAATAAATTACAATAAAAATAATTGCAATGTGGTTTGATTTTATCAGGTTTCTAGTGTACAGAAGGCTTGTATATTGGTGCAATGAATTGCCACAGGCACTTTGCAGAAATATACCGAGTTGGGATATATATGATATTTGACACCATTTGAAAGCATACCTGTGGATTCATCAGCAGCGAGGATTCCCTTTCCAGGTGCGACAATTCTCAGAGCAATGTCACTGAGCTCTTTTTTCTGCTCAGGGCTGAGGAACGGGTATGCGTGAGGCATTGTGACTGCAAAAGTGGTAAAAAGAGAGAGAGAGAGAGAGAGAGAGAGAGAGAGCGCAAAACACATGAGAAGTGGTTAAGCCATCATGACAGATTAAACAGTTGTGCAATATTTTGTAAAATAGCATGTCATCATGTTCCTTCCTGTACCAAGGTGAGAGAGGATGAAGTGATGCTAGGGCAAAGATATAAGCAGAGGTGAGTAATATGTACTGGAACTTGTACCATTGTGGTTATTACCACAGTTTCCATTCTTTCTAAAAATGTAACACATTGGCACAATGTGTGAACATCTTTTTATATTACAACCCTACACAACAGTAACATTACCTTATTTATTGTTTTACTGTTACTCTCACTAGAAAAAATTCTCTCATTGCTTAATTAAAAAGTTCACTCACCTGATATAGGGTAGAGACAGTGTGAAAGTGTGTTATTAGTATAAAAACTATAACCTTTACATTTATTTCACACCAAACTCTAAAACCACAGTTCAAACTACTGATTGCAAAATATCTTCCACCCTTAAAGTCACTCTCTTCCTTATCTTTGCCATTTAGAAACTCCAACAGTTGACCTTTACTTTAATCATATATAGCACATCCCCCTGTCTCTGCTCTCATTTTCCTTCTATCCTTCCGCGATCCTCCTTCAATAGGTCAGGCTATATATAAACCCTGTGGATGACAGCTGCTCTTGGAATGCCCTTGCTTGTAATGCAATGGGCCCAAGCAGGTCGTTTTAATTAATCTGGCCCAAAACCTTTAAAAAAAAAAAAACAGTATGTACTTGTGACTATATTGATTATAAAGTACATTATAATTTTATTTGTATTACTCATGCACTAGCTTAGACTTGACTTGCATTTACCAATGTTCTCCAAATTGAAGTGCTAACCCTAACCCAGATGATCAGTTTTTCCCTTTTGCATTCTGACGAATTCCCCAGTGAATTTTACAAAACTCTTGCTTCTAATCAGTAAGGTTCTGTGTTCTTTAAGCAAGAGGATAAACAGTGGTGGCTGTGTCCTCAAGAAAGATTAGCAAAATAAGCTAGATTTAGCTAATGTGAGACTACATTACCCTGTCATTTTCAAAAGGAAGGAAGTGACTGCTTGTCATGTGATATTAGGGAAGTGTTATTATTAGTCTAGGTTGCCAATGATGATAGTTGTATTTTGAGATAAACAAGCATTATGTCTTTATACAGCAAAGAAAATCCTGTGTAAAAACAGTGTTTACATGATGTCACTTAGTAAAATTGCAACATTCTTTGTTTAACATTAGGGCTTATAGCTCAATATAAAATATATGATCTCCAAAACTCTCTTACCTTTTCCGTCAAGAGAACAGCTGAGGGAATGGAGGGACTCCTGAGAGAGAGAAGTGGAAAAGCTCCGGCTTTAGCCTGTGGTGCCTCCTAATCAGCCTGACCACTGTATTTATCTAGCATTGTGACCCCTCACATTTGAGCTGTTTGGCTAAAATTAGCTCCAACCTGACACTGGAGAAGGGCGGCAGCATTCCTCCATCTGAAACAGACAGAGAGGAAACAGAACAAGCAGAGCATTTACCACAATACTAAGAGTGGCAGTTAATGATTATGTTATGAATTACTGGGCATAGAAAGAGGCTGGCAGAACATTACAGAAATGCATATTAGACACAAATAATGAGATGTGTACAAACTAACAGTGCACGAAGGTCCTTACAGCAGTAAGCGTATATTGTAAGCTTATATATTAAATTTTTTTGTATGCTTAAATAGAAAATGAGAGTCTCACAATACAATAATGCTCATGAACTACACTTCATTTAATTCCGGAAATCAATAAATTTAAACCTTTTTTCAACAACACTTTCATCATGTCTTTTGTGTTTGACCACATCTTTTCTTTGATGCCTACCTCTTCTGTTACATACTAAAACTGGCCATATGTGTGTAAATGTAGGTAAGGGGAAAAAGTTCAAATCATACCTTCTGCCTATGTGCATGAACTTGTTGAATTAATAATGTTTATTTTCAGTTTAAACACTTTCCTGTTGCTCCATTTGGCAGCATTGCAAAGCGGCTATTAGAAGCGCAATGCCACCACGGCAAAGATGATCCATGACCTTTTCTTGACCTTTCTATGACTTTTGGGAGTAGTACTGCAGCAAAGGTTACACATGATCAGTCATATGTCATGTCTGAACATGTGAGGACTAAAATGAGTGTGCGAGTTGTAACCTTTTGTGTCTAAATAATAACAATATTTATAAACCTTTAGTGAGTGAGTATAGAATGTAATATATATATAGTGGCTAAGTGGCATTCATTTTAAATAAATACTCCATGTGATGATTTTTCAAACTAAATACCCCCACCCAAAAAAAGAAAAAAAAGACTTACTCTTCAAAATTTTACACTTAATATTATTTTAGTTGTCAGAGTTCATTCTTATGTGATGAACATCATATGTTTACTCCTATAGATTCATGTACGTATATGAAACTGGAGGTAATTTAATACTTAAATTCACTACAAATTATCTTGGGAATAGCATATGCAAAATGCACTAAAAGGGGACATAAGTTTTGAGAAAAGTCCCGATATCATCTGTTGCCAAAAAGAAGGCAGGCCTGTCTATTTGCATCATAATCTCTGTACAAATGAAATTTGGATGCCCAAGCCCTGACACGAACCTCTCATGTCTGTGGAATGGAGTGCTCAAAGAAGAAGTTCTTAAAGAAGAAGTTTGCAAATAGTGTGGATGAACTGAAAGTTTTGTTGGAGGAAACGTATACCACATTGGTTACAGAAACTATAGATAATTCTATGCCTAGACAGTATGTTCTGTAAAAAAAAAAGTACAACCAAAAAGAATGTTGCAAGTATGTGTACACTCAGTACACATTACAATTGGGGGGGGGGGGGGGATACATTTACATATATATAACAAAAAAATAATATTTTGGAAGAATATCAGTAAAAAATAGTCTTTGTTTTTGTACTCAATTTTTTTTGTAAAGTCGGTTAATTAAAACAAAAAATTAACCAGCCTCTGTCAGAGATTAACAAATGATTATTAAAATAATTACAGCCAATGAAACTGTAAGCCAGATTCTATGGAATAAGATCACTGTCAAAAATATTTCTGCGTAAAAAAAAGATTTGTGTGTAATTCTGTCTTTTGTCTGATTTGGATTCCAAAATCTATGGCCACGACAGCTTACAGTTACGAGATTTTGTGTGTTTGTTACAATACAACTCTGAAATATACGACTCTGACCATTTACAGACACAAAACTCGTTTTTACAACTCCTCTG
>JAOVVA010000054.1:21012371-21027364 GCA_028565275.1 Leiocassis micropogon
GGCACCTCCACATCATTGCATTCAGTTTTTATTCAAGATTTGTATAGTGTCCCAACTTTTTTGGAATCCGGTTTGTATAAAAAAAACACATATTCATATTGCATTTTTTTCCTCTTACCATTCCTAAAAAAAAACACACAGTTTTGTTTAGTGCAAACAGCTTCTTCTTTCTGAGTTGTGGATTTCATAAGTTTCTTCAAGTTGAAGGGTGGCAACAGGCGTGAATACATATCCACTTGTGCCTTTTTTTTATGTAAAAAATAAAATAAAATCTCTCAATGTAATAATATGGGTTTTGTATGGATTCATGAAATACAGTGAAGTCCCAATTAAGTCGATTTTAATTTCTTTTTTGGGAACTGCTGGTAATCTTAACAACATTTCTATTACAGTTTATCAGTTACAGTTACATTGTGTGTTGTGTTTTGTGTACTGTTCAGATCTAGACCCATTGTGAGTTTGGTGATCACAGTAACTTACACACCGTCCAAAATCCCCACCAGAGACAACGACTGCAAAAATCCTTTGCCAAACACATTACAACTGTGTTTTACTATGAGTGCCTTAAATTCTAGGATGACAGGTTTCTGTATATTTCTACACTTTTAAATGCATATAAGTCAGCCTTGCTGACAAAATAATAATTGAATTAAAAATTGAAAGCTTAAAAATTGGTTAACTTATGACTGTTTCTTTAGACTTATCTGCAAGTATAAATTATACATTAAAACTTGATGCCAAACGACAAAGCTACCGAGCATTCTTTTCACCGAAGCAAGTCAAATCAAATGGCACAATGTTTTTATCACTAAAGAAGAATTGCATGGATCATGGGTTTTTCATAGAGGTATTTAAAATTATCTTAAATCTTGTAAACACATTTTCTTGCACATATTCAATACTAAATGATTCATCTGTTAATCATTTTACTAGCTAACTTGGGTGCATCCTATCTTGTTGATGATACTCAAATGTGTGTTTATGAGGTGACATTTAAGTGTATACAAGATACAGTAGGATGAACATGTCCAATATGTATTTTATCCATTATTTAACTTTCTCTCCTGTTTTTAAAACAATAAATGAAATAACATTTACATTTTCTTTCTTGTCCTGTGGCTATTTGTTTCCTACTGCCTCACAGGCCTGCCCCAATGATGCCTTAAACCCATTATCTAATGAGTTAGTGTATACATTTGATGGTCTCCCTAGAACAAATGACAGTTTACAGCCGATGCTGCATCCTTCTATAAAGAACACCTCCTATTATAATGTAAGTGCTGAGAACCTACGGCTTTTCATATTACAACAGTAGCAGTATAATGTTTTTTTATTGCATTTCTCTTAGTATTGCTAATGAATATTTTAAAATAATTATCCATAATTAGCTGTTATGTTTATTTAAACATACTTCTTTTTACCTTTTCAATCCTTTATATAAACAGTAGATTATGTTTGTGATACTTTACTATGTAAACTATTTCCACAGCTGGATTTTGAAATAAACTGCGGAGATGATCAAATCTGTATTGATAAACTCAAAGTGGATTTTAATTTTTCTGGGTAAGATGACTTGGGAAAAACACTGGGCAAGTCAATTTGTGAAAACACTCACCAGAGTCCTGGGAAGTTTATGGTATAAAATTGTCTTCTTTTGTTCATTTGTCTTTTCTTTTTTTCCAGATACTCAGTTATACAAGTCGGAATTATGCAGGAAATAAATGTAACTGTCTTCATAGAGAACAGAGGGGAAAATTCCTACAACAGTCGAGTAATTCTCCAATATCCATTTGGACTTTCCTTCAGGAAATTTACCACTAAACAGGCAAGTGCTTTATGTAACAGATTATACATTTTGGTCCACACAGTAGTGCAGGAAATAGCATTCCTGACTTACAGCTTTTTAATCTTAAAGTCAGGTTAATATTTATCTTGAATTTTGCATAAAATTCCTGTGGATATGGATTTCCTGCAGGTTCAAGTAACTTTAAATTAACGTGCCATCTGGCACATCAAGTAATAGATACTCCCCCATTTCTATGGCAGTTACTTAAGGGGTCAGGTTGCCAGCTCGACGCTTGCCTGTCATTTACAACTTACAGTATGGGCAATTTGGAAATGACAATTAGCCTAACCTGCATGTTTTTGCCTTAACTGCAAAGTCACCAATCCTTTAAACTCAATGGCAATATGGTGCCACAGTTGCCATCCCAATGTTTTAGGGTCACCAATGCTTATATGCATGGGTTCTGTTTTCTTTCACCTACAGTACCAAGAACATGCTGCTACATGTATTTGCTATGCTAACTTGTCCCAAATTGTACATGACTTTATAAATTTGTGAATTTGTATTCCCACATTGATGGACTGGTATCCAATTTGGTATTAGCTGTCACAATACATGTCTCACAGAATAAATAATATATATTATATAATTTTTTGCTTTGATTATGGCATGCTTTTGCTGCTGCATCTTATCAGTAAACTTCTTTACATTTAGGCATTGGAAGACGCTCTTATCCAGAGCGACTTATAAAATGCATTCAAGTTTTAGTTATTGGATAGATCCTTATACTGGGTTTCTAGGCTACTAACTAAGTACCATCAACCATCAATCTTGGTCAACCCAAGATTAACCCAAATATTGAAGAAACACATGGGTCTTTGGTCATCATCTAAAGATTGCCAGTGACTAAGCTCTACAGACCTCTAGAGGAAGTTCATTCCACCACCTACTGTAGGTGCCTAAACAGAAAACAGTTTAGATGCATGTCTTCCTCAATTTCTAAAAGTTGGCCAGAACAGGTAAGTAGTACTGGAGAATTGGAGGAAACGTGATGCAGTGCAGGGTGTGTTTAGAGCTAAGAGGTAACGGTCACCAGAGGCGGACCTGTCAGGAGTTAGTTGTAGAAGTCCAGTCTTGAAATAACAAAGGACTTAACAACACCTGAGTAGCCTGTGTAAAAAGAAATTTGTGTCAAATTATTCTGATGTTGTAAAGAAGAAATTAACAAGAACAATGACTGAAGGAGTGATTTGATTGTTGTCCAGGGAGATCACAAGGTCTTGACAGATAGATGAATCACCTGGGATGAACAGTAGTTTGGTTTTACTGAGATTAAGTTTCAGCTAATGAGCTGTCATTAAGGATGAGATGTCTGCCAGACATGCTGAGTTTCAGGTGGAAACTTGAGTGTCTGTGGGAGAAAAGAAAAAAACCTGAGTTGTGTGTCATCTGCATAGCAATCGTATGAAAAGCCGTGCAAGGGTTTGTCTTTACCAAGAGACTGCGTATAGAAGAACAAAAGAAGACCAAGTACTGCGGGTACTTGTGGGACACTAGTAGAGTCTGTGTAGGACAGATGTGGATCCCTTCCATGTAACCTCATATGACCAATCCTCTAGATAGGAAGCAAACAATTGCCATGCCACACCACAGATTCCAAAGCTTTTAAGGATAGACAAGAAAATCTTGTGGTTCACCATGTCAAACGCAGCTGAGAGTTGCAGGAGGATGAGACCAGATCAGTTTAGCAGCATGGAGCTTCTCTGTGACAGGTTGACAGGCTACTTCAGGTGTACCAGTGGTCCAGGACAACCCCCAAGATCCTTTGTCGGGCTTTCTGACACAAAGGGGGAGTAAGGGGTGTTTTTTATGGCTCAAGTGGAGGTTTGAAACAGAGACTGAACTGATTGAACCAGGCATCCTTAAACCCCCGAAAGCAAAGCAGACAAGAGTCTTTGAGCCCAGGTGGTGGGGTGATAAACTCCTTGAACTCACTAGCACATAAGTTCTCAAACCTGGGTGGTGGAGGTCATGGTTCAGGTGGCTCAGGGGAATGGTTCAGGCAGTACAGAGTTCTCTAAAGACATCTCCAGGTTATCTAGGTTGTCTGGATCCAAACAATGTGTTCAGCTCCAGTAGGACACTCGGGGTGTTTATAGCACTCAGAGCATACAGGGCCTTCAGAGCAGACAGGGCCTTTGAGAGACCTGACAAAATGAACAGGGCTGACAGGGCCTTCCACAAGGCTAAAAGAGACAACAGGGCCCTCATCCAGGCTGACAAAGCTAACAGGGCTGACAGGGCCTTCCACAATCCAGATGGCTGACAAGTCCTCCCACAAGGTTAAGAGGTCTGACAGGGCTTTTCACAAAGCTAACAGGGCTAGTCCTTTAGGGTAAACAGAGCTAACTAGTCCTTCAGGGCTAATAGAGCTAACAAGTCTAACAGGATCCTCGGGGCAAACTGAGCTAACAGGCTTCTCAGGGCTAACAAAGCTAACAGGTTCTTCAGGGTTAACAGAAATAACAGGGCTAACCTCCCATGCATATGGTGCCCGTAGAGCAGCATGGCTTCATCCATATGAAAGGCAAGCTCCTCTACTCACTGCTAAATGGCACACAGCCTCCTTTGATACAGTGCCTTGCAAAAGTATTCATACCCTTTTAAGTTTTCCACAGTATTTTATTTTGATTTTATGTGATATACCAACATAAAGGGGCACATAATTGTGAAGTGGAAAATGATACAAAATGGTTTTCAAAATGTTTTACAAACAAATATGCATTTGTATTTAGCGTCCCCAAGTCAATACTTTGTAGAACCACCTTTTGCTGCAACTACAGCTGCAAATCTTTTGGGCTGTGTGTCACTACTAGCCTTGTACATAAAGAGAGTGAAATCTTTGGCAATTCTTCTTTGCAATTTTCAAGTCTTGCCACAGATTCTCAGTTGACCGTTCCATTGTAGCTGTGGCTGTATGTTTAGGGTGGTTGTCCTGCTGGAAGGTGAACCTCCGCCCCAGTTTCAAGTTTTGTGCACACTCTAACACCATCTTTCCATCAAGTCTGACCACCTTCCTTGTCCCTGCTGAAGAAAAGCATCCCCACAACATAATGCTGCCACCACCATGCACAGTGCTAGTTTTCTGCCACACATAGCATTTTTTATTTACAGTAGGCTAAAAAGGATAAATTTTGGACTCGTCTAACAAGAGCACCTTCTTCCACATGTTTGCAGTGTTCCTCACATGGTTTGTCACAAACTGCAAATGGCTTTCTTTCTACAATGGCTTTCCTCTTATCACTCTTCCTTAGAGGCTGTCATTATACTGTCATTAAATTACCTACAGGTGGTCTATGTTTACCAATTATGTGACTTCTGAAGGTAATTGGTTATCAGGTTGTTTGGTATCAGGATAAAGGGGGCTGAATACAAATGCATGCCACGCTTTAAAAAACCATTTATCATTTTTCTTCCATTTCACAATTATGCTCCACTTTGTGTTGGTCTATCAAATAAAATCACAATAAAATATATTTGCCTTTGTGGTTGTAACATGACAAAATGTAAAAAAGCTCAAGGGGTATAAATACTTTTGCAAGGCCTGGTAAGCTTCGCCTTCTGCCCTCCATTGACACTCGGTCTGGGGTTCCTCCTCACCCTAGACACCGGCACGCCTGGACCTCCTGGTCTATTCTTCACACTCTTTGCGGGGATCCATGTCGCAGGGGGCCATGTCACCCTGAGCACTGTCACGCTGTGTCTTCAAGGGTATGCATAGTATACGGGAGCCTTGCCAGCTCAGCTGTGCTGTTCATTCACCTCTCGTCTCTTTCCAGAGTCCCTTCCACCATGCCTCATTCCCGGTCTGGCACTCTGTCAGGAATCAAGGATTGCAAGCTTGGCATATTTGCAGAAGTGAAGACTTTTAATAAAGAAAATAAACACAAAAACCAAAATAATTCGTGCAGTGGTATAAAGCTAGCTCTTTTCATTCAAACAAGTAAGATAAAAGGTAAGACAACAGGTGGAAAACATAAGCTGAGGCCATTTATAACATGCACTAACAAGGTTCAGGTGGCCAATCAGGACAGATTACTGAGGTGTACTATGGAAGCTAAAGTTTGGAAGCACCACCACCATTGTGCAGCAAGTCCCTGGACGAAAAGCACCCTCCGGGGGTTATCCCTGACCCTGAGAAGCAAATGGAAAAAAATGTTTGTCTTGTTTTCTATTTGGGTAGGGTAGACTAGAGTGTGCTTCTGTGGACAGTGATGACAAAGCTGCAATGGGGGAAACTACTTGTTACATCAGCAAACCCATCTTTAAGAATAATAGCTTGGTGAGTCCAACTGAGTCCATACTTTATTTCTTTGTTTAAAGGTATTGTATAAAGTAAGAGGAATGATGGGGATTAAGTCTTTACTTAAGCCTAGGACAAACATAAAATTATAGTTTCTTTTTATGTTAATTGCCCTGAAATTTCATTAATCTAAATTATGTAATCTCTCTTTTCCTGTATTGCCACAACAGGCTATCTTTGATATTACATACAATATAAATAAAGATAGTAACTTTGACAGGATGGTGACATTCACTGCATCTGCTTTCAGGTATGTTCTTATATTAAATTAGATTTTATTAAAACACATTCCACATGATGAATGGCATTTGCATTTATTACAAACTAGCATAGATATAGTTAAAAGGTTAAAGCTGAAATAAACTGATCTTAAGCTGATCAAGCTTCAATGCAATCAGTGTATAATATACAGTAATCTGTACGGCTGGGCCCGTATTCACAAAGCTTCTTAAGCCTAAAAGTTGCTCCTAGTGAAGAAATTCTAAGAGAATTCTTAATGTTGAGTAAAAGTGATGTTATTAAGAGTTATGTGCCAGATTTAAGATCCTACTTTACACAGGGAGTGTATTTAGCTGACGTAAGCATAAACAAGCCGTGAGATACTCAACCTTACGAAATTTTACTTCTTTGTAAAAGTTAGAGTGTTCTGGGCCTGTATTCACAAAGCTTCTTAAGCCTAAAAGTTGCTCCTAGTGACAAAATTCTAAGATAATTCTTAGAATTATGACATTTTCTTAGAATTTTCCCTTCAATTTAGGACTAAATCTTAGTAACAATAAAAATGATACACGAAACAAAACAGCTCCTAAGGTAAAAAATGTTAAGAGTAGAGAGGAGGCTTAAGAGTTTCGATAGAAGAGGACAAGAGGAAATATTCTCCAAATACTCAACGTAAAGCTTATAGTTAACACTGATCTTCTGTCCAATTTGGTTTTCTTATTCTTTTACTTCCTTCCATCTCTCTTGAATTGTTGGCTACATACCATCCAAAAGTTCAGCCTAAATTGACCATCCTACAATCATGTAAATTGGTAAAAGCTGAGCCATTTTGCTCCCATCAATCTGAAATGGATCGCAAGTAATAAAATCAGTATGGTAAATAAAAGTAAGAACTCAAATATAGAAACTGTGGAAATTGGTTGCTTCAAAGGTAGACACATTTTCAACATTTGGCTGTTTTAATTAACTTTAAGATATTAAGATATAAGATATTTAGCCTACAGTATAACAGAAACTTTGCATGAAGTAGCCTGTAGTCATGATTATACAATTTTTTCTATTAATTCTATTATCATACTGTATATTCTACTTCCACAAAGAGCACATTTTAAGACCTTTACAGATTTTTATAAACCAATCACAGTCCTTGAATTGCTGCATCATCCCTAGCAACAGGGTCAACCACACCTCCTCACTAAGATAAAGGGTTTTGTACTTTCCTTAATCAGAGTTGCTCTGAGAAGTCTCCTAAATCACGTTTAGTCCAAGACCCCCAGCCAGGAATTTTTAGGTTATGATAGGAGCTCTTTGAGAGAATTCTAAGAAGGTTTGTGAATACGGGCCCTGACCTAAAAACGGATATGATAGTGGCTTAGGTCTGATGGTCAGTGCCTTTAGTCCACACAGTCCTAAATTTCCAATTCATAAACTATACATCAAAAATGCATTACACCAAACATCCCAGGTAAGAAACCAACATTTCTTTTTTATTCTTTTTTATGAGTGATGTTTGCTAAACTGAAACAATATTTACAGTGACAATAACAACCATTCACATGAGAGTGAAGTATACAAAAACAAAACCATTGATGTTAAATATGCCATCTACGTTACACTGATCAGGTAAGTAACTTTTTGAGGATTTATAATTAAAATAAATACATATCATTATAAATAACATCTTACTTTATACAATTTAACATCAAGGGATGAGAATTCCACCATCTACATTAACTTTACTGCAGGGAAAAATGACCTTAATACGCCAGTCCAGCAAATATTCAAGGTATAAAAACATCAACCGTATCCCATTTTCATTTGTCAGGAGCAAAGTTTTTTTTAATTAAATTCTCACTTCCTCTTAGGTGGAGAATGACCTCAGGGATTTGACCGTTGACATTTTTATCAGAGTACCCATACAATTAGGAGCTAAAGACATCTGGGCTAATAACAGCTTGCAGGTAATGGATATGATTATTATTATTATTATTATTATTATTATTATTAATAAAATAAATGCTACACACAGAATGTTAAAAACCTTTCACTCACCCTTGTGTGTGTGTGTGTGTGTGTGAGCGCGCGTGTGCGCGTGTGTGTGTTTCTTCTATTCCATTCAGCATCTTTGTTTCAGGTTTAATAATGTGTTGGACAGTCTTAGCTCAATTTAAAATGTCCTCTATTGTTTTTTATTGCTTTATGCAGACCGGTAATTTGACTTCTTTAAGTAACCTTTTTTGGCCACAGAGTTAAGAAGCCACAGTATATGGGAGGGTTCCCTCTGGTGACACTGTAGGTGATTTTCATTGCGATTAACTGTGTAACATACTGTACTATTCATCCTGACCTTTCTTATACTGTACAGTAGGTGGTGAGGGAGGCTCCAGTGTAGGATGCAAAAATAAATCATTCAAATTAATCTGAAATTAAATTCTTGTGGCACTGCAGCAGAGACATTAGCATCTGCTAGCTAGCTAGTCTAATTTTTTTTGGATAGGTAAGGGTTTCTACTAATGACTCATCCTGATAAAGTAATCTTGCTGTAGGATTCTACATAGACTCTTGGAAGGCTCACAGTGAGAGGAGTGAGTCTCACCCTTTTTTCAGTGTTTAATCCGAATTGGCTACCAAAGATTTTGAGTCTGGTACCTGGTATGGAGTTTTTTACTTGTATTTTCACCTCTGCCACTGTCCATTAGAGATCTAAATGTACATACAAATTTCTTTTAAGCTGGGTCTCCGATTGGGAACAGGACTCTGTAAGAAACTGCCACAGAAACAGTGGATGCGTCTCCAGGGGTAGGGAGTATTCACCGCCCAATCTGCCTTGTGACGATGTCTACTAAATGAAGTTACATACAGTGCCTGTCGTGTTATATACTTAAAGAGGGCCTTTTTTGCGGGAATCAGATTCACGTTTTAAAAACGTTATGAATTTAAGAGTCAAGGCAACATGTCTCTAATGTGTTTCTTAGATTCAAGACTGCAATACAGACAAAGATGAACAACCCACAATTCAAGATTTTGTAGCAGCTCTGCAAAAAAAACCTGAGGTGGTGAGTATCTATTAAACCTTTGTATAATCTCCTAAAAATTTGTCTTCTCAAAAATCTTCCCTCAAAATGAATGTATATAATTAATTTAGTTGTATTATTTGTAAACTCTGGGTTTTAGAATTGTTCCGTAGCGGTGTGCAGAGTGTTTAAATGTGTTGCAAATCTCTTTAAAATGCAAACGAAATTCTACAACATCACTGGTAATATCAGCTCTGAATGGATTGAACAGGTATATTTTGGATGCCATGTATTACTGATATTTTCAACTATGTTTTCTACCTCTCACTACCATTAATTATTCATGTACACTTTGCCACTTTTAGACCGGACTACGATCAGCAGTTTTTGAGCTGGTCAGTACTGCAACACTGGGCTATAACAAAACAACATATATCTACTACTCTTCTGACTCTACAAACACTGCACCCATTGGCAAGGTACATCTACTGTTTAAGACCTTATTGAAACCAGTTTTTTCACAATGAGCTATGTAATTTCCTGTTTACCTTACCTGGCTAATTGGCTACTTGGTATACTATGGTAGGTTTGAAGTCACATGACATTCATGGACCTTTCGTGGTGAGTTTTGGTGTAAAACCACTACCATACAGATGTTATAGGATTTATTTGGACTCCAGAGTTCCAGAATACAGTGCAGCTATACAATGCAGAGTTACAAATAGATCTCGGACTAATAAATAATGAAGAAGAAATTGTGTTGATGGAAGTACTGTATAAAAAAAGCATGAAATTTAAGGTCTCCGAGGTCCATCAAAGTTG
The DNA here is from genome assembly GCA_028565275.1 of Leiocassis micropogon. Classification (NCBI taxonomy): domain Eukaryota; kingdom Metazoa; phylum Chordata; class Actinopteri; order Siluriformes; family Bagridae; genus Leiocassis; species Leiocassis micropogon. The sequence goes on from JAOVVA010000054.1 coordinate 21,022,576, forward strand.
TGTCTGTTCATGTTTCAGCTGAAATACCCCTCAGACAAAGCTTTTTTTCATAGCTTGAAGTTGGAAGGGGTATCTTTTTATATGAGGTCACAGTAGGAGGAAAACGTAACTGTTTTTTTAAAGGTAGGGGATGAAGCGGGGGACTAAATACGACTGGAGCCATTATCATAGGTAACCAATGAGATTGTGTGTAATGTGGGAAATACTGTACATTACAATATACAGTAAATCCACTGAAGACAACATGTTAATTGTAATGATAAACACAAATGAATTCATTATAGAGCATTAGAGTGTTTCCTTTAAAGAATTATAAATTAAGTACACAAACCAATAACCTGGGGATTATGGAGCCATTCTAGCAGCACCATGATCCAAGGCACAACCTTGCAAGCCTCAGCTTCTAGTGGAATCATAATTATACACAGTACTAGATCCCATTATGCACAATTTGATTAAAAAAAAAAACACTTTCCTGAGTAAATTGTTATTGTAAATGTGCATGCAGATTAATACCCAGGTGGAGGTGTATGAAGAGAAATTCCCGCTTAAAGAGACAATTGGAGGTGTTATCGGAGGGCTTGTGCTTTTGGCTCTTATCACTGCAGGCCTCTACAAGGTCAGTACAAAGATCTTTTTTGTTATTTTGAAGACACAAATGCTCTAAAAACATTCATATGTTCTGGGCCTTACATTATTTTTATATCAATCCTAGGCTGGATTCTTCAAAAGCAACTATAAGAAGTTGTTGGAGGAAGCAGGAGCAGGGGCAACCGGAGGCGCCACAGGAGGACCAAGAGAAGATTGATCAATCTTCTCCAAAATAACTAGCGCTATTCAAGGAGACCTCACGTTAAAAATAAAAATAAAAAAGGAAAACTTGCTTAGCCCGTATAGGATTAACTTTCTCTTATAGCTGCTGCAGCTTACAGTAAAGTTTAGGCGAGCTTACAATCTATAATCAAGTATAAAGATTAGCAAACTGTATTGACTAACATGCATAAGTGCTTAATATTTTCTGCAACTAAATAATTTCTGCTGAAAATATCTGATCTGATGTTAAAATATAGCCCATTGTGTAGTGATGGAATTACAAAATAAATATTTTAGTTGAATGTATAAGGTAGTCACAAGTTGTGGACTTTTACAGGATTTTTCAGCTTAGTTTAAGCCCTGTAGCCCACATTTGTTTCAATTACTTTGCGTCCATAATAATAAATGTAACATGAAGTAAATAAGATTGTAATGGGTATTTCAGCGTGCTGATGGCATAGGTGGCCATCAGAGGAATCACATAAAAATCTAGTTTGCACACAGAGCTTGTAATGTTTAAAAAGCAAATATTACACAGTGAAACTAGTGAAGTGTCATTTGTAAAAGAGTTTTCCTTTCTTCCTTTGAGATTCTATTCCCAAGGTGTAATTTTAGAGCTGACTCATATGAGCACTTGATACAGACAATGCTGCTTCTCTAGGTGTAATTTAATCTAATTGCTTTATTAAAAAATAATCACCAGGTACAATAATATTTATGCATGAATGCTCACTGTATCTTTTAATGAAATTATTTAAATAGATTTTATGATATACAGTGGTGGTCAAAAGTATTAAAACAACAGGAGCTGTGTATTGTTCTCCTTGTGCAAAATAACAGGTGATTTCACTAATTAGTACTTTCCTATCTGGCTGAAGAGTTATGCTTATTAGGATCAGCTGGTTAAGTTAATGGATGAAAAACATGTGGCTGGAGTGTCCACCTCTAAACAAAAAATTTTTTTAGTGAATTGTGAACTTTTGTGGCAAATTTCTGTACATGTTCAGGAAACAGTCAAGCTGGCATGAAGTGGGCGAGTGACACCAAAGGACCGCAGACATATTTTCTACTCTATGTCCAAGCGGATCCAACAGGTTTTGAAGAATAGAGTACTTTATACTAAGTATTGATTGTATTGTAGAAATTAGTACAAGATCATAAAACTTGGTCTCATTTGAGGTATTTAGAAGGCAAAGGTTTAGCCTTTGATTAGTGAGCTGAGACGCCTATATCATCATATAAATATTACTAGTGGAATTTAATGTTGGCCCAAAGATGGCCGGAAGACCACACTGCATTTTTTTCCCATTTATCACCACCAATGGCCGAAAAAAGGTAGAAAGGTTTGAAATCTACAGTATATGGCCAAAGGTATGTGGACACCTGGACATTACACGTTTTTCCAAGCCTTCCCCCAAACTGTTGCCACAAAGATAGAAGCATACAACTGTATAAACTGTGTTGTAGAATTACGATTTCCATTCAGTGTCCAGATCCTGGACAACCTGACAGTGCCCCTTTGCACAGAGCAAATTCCATGAAGACATGAATTGCCAGGGTCGGAGTGAAAGAACTCAAATATGCTGCCCAAAGCCCTGACCTTAACATCACCAAACACCTTCCGGATGAATTGAATAGAATTAAATTCAATTTTATTCATATAACGCTTTTAACAATGGTCATTATCGCAAAGCAGCTTTAAAGAACCAGAAGAAAATTATGCAGTTTAATAACTAATTTAAAAGATTTTGGTAAATGCCTAGAGCGTAGAGTACAGAATTACGGTTCAGTTATTTCTTATACTACTGTATTTTTTTTTAGAAAAATGAGTATGAAATGTGTGAGAAATATGTATGAATCAAAATGATTAGATTGTCCCTGACGAGCAAGCTGTGTGCGGCGTTGGCAAGGAAAAACTCCCTGAAATGGCATCAGAATTTTATATATAATATAATTATATAATTTAATATTTAATCAACTTTATAAAGTTACTCTTACTAACCTCTGACTGACGAAGGTGTATGGTCCTGAGAGTAAATTTCCCTGGATCATGTGTGAGAAAGAGAGCATTATATACTGCACAGGGTATACTGTGCAGGGTATTTAGCATCCTTATAAAATAAAAATATGATTTAAGGGGAAATAAATCCTTAAAATATAGGATGCCCACTTGGGGCCAAATTTGCATACACATCCCTTAAATATTTTTTTTAAGCTTGCTCTTATCAGTAAGATCGTATATATATATATATATATATATATATATATATATATATAGTAATGGGAAAGAACACACAGGAACCAGATGTCACAATCACAAACAGGCATTATTCAGCAGGCTTTAACGCAGCTAAAAAAGATGAAGTCTTAGTGCAGCTATGCTTGCTAAAAGCAATGTGGTTCTGAAATATACATATACTGTATATACTGTATACATATGATATGTCACAGTTCGCATTAATTACAGCATGCACTTAAGCTGACACACTTTACAAGATTGTTTAAACTTGAAGATCCATGTCCATTACCTGAAGATATACATAAGACATACACTTCAATGAAAGAAATAATACTTATGGAAAATATTACCTTTTAGTTTGTCAATGCAGAAGCAGTGGTAATGTGATATTGTTCACACACTTGCTGTGTATCTTATGTACTTTCAAAACATTTAAAAATAGCATTGTAATAACTGTTGAGCTGCATTACAGATCGAAATGCCCTCTGACCTTAATCACTTAAAGATCCTGAAAAATCTTTCAGTAGATTTTATAGCTACATGAGTGTTTTCTCAGGGAGAACTATAATACAGAACATATGGTATCTTAATACTTTTGGCCACTACTGTACATTTACTTTAATTAAGAAATATACAAGAATTATATGTTTATTTTTAAAAAGCTTTATTCAAAGAGGCAAACAGGTTTTTACGTAAACGGCTCACTCGCTTTTGTGTAACAGTCTGATCTAGTCAATGGTCTGCTATTGTTTTAGCAGACTGGATCAATTATAATTTAAAAGAAAAAAAAATATGCCATGGCATTGTGTTTGACTACATCATAAGACACCGTTAATCCAATATTACTGCTCGTTCCTTGCTTCACTTACTATGGACAGACAGACAGACAGACAGACAAACAAACACACACATCTTATTTTGTCTTGTTTTTCTTCGGTTTGCCTGTGAGGCCTTTCCTTCTCTTCAGGTTGATGTAAAAGAGAGCAAAGTTGATAATGTATGTCGACACACACACCATGCAGAAATCACCCAGCACCAGCACTAGAATAGCTGCTAGATATATCGAGCCAGCTAGTGACACCCACGATGAAAAGACCAAGAACTGTGCTGATGTAGTGGACAACATTTGGCCTGCAAAAGTGAAGAAAAAAAATTCGAAAAAAAAGTCGAATAGCAATTACTGAATGTAAATTGTTAACGGTAGGTTTGAACTCTGCAGTAATTCTAAAGCTGCACAGAGGTTTTGTCTTCTTTTTTAAAAAGCTTGTCAGCATTTGGACAGATATACTCACCTAGGCCTAGCTGCAGAGTGTAAAAGATGATTCCCAGCACACTGTTTGGTTGGTTCAGAAGGCTGTCCTCTTGGGCAAACAGCTGAACAAATCCAAATCCACGTCCCCACCTGACAAAAACATACAAACGCTGTCAGTGTTGGAAAATCGCTAGCTACTAGTAGCTAACAAAATAACAATTTAGTAGCTATTTTTAGCGCCCATTAGCTAAGTTTGTTTTATTTTTACATAATATAACTTTTTAGGAACTAGTTATGTTTTTCTGCCAAGCAGGAAGAAACTAGCCCTTTATTTAGCTTTTTGGGGATTGAAGTGATTAGACCAAGCAAAATATCTTTGTTAAAGCATGTCTTGTACAAAACATGTACATTTTTACTTTGCCATAAATTAATTTGGTCGGTATAAATGTTAATTTGGTTAAAACGATAATTTGGCTGTAGCTCAG
>JAOVVA010000054.1:21027464-21055105 GCA_028565275.1 Leiocassis micropogon
ATTTTTACTTTGCCATAAATTAATTTGGTCGGTATAAATGTTAATTTGGTTAAAACGATAATTTGGCTGTAGCTCAGCAATTTTACATTATAACACACACTATATATGATCCTAAAAATCTAATTTGGATATTACAAGAACAGAGGTTTTCAATCTTGTACGTGAATCCCCTTTCACTATTTAAATAAATTGGACCTCTAAATATAATCATGGACCTCTGAGTAAACGGATCTGATACGTTAACTTTACATGTAGAAAAGTTATCAAAAGTTGTCAAAAAGTTATCAAAAGTACATCCAATTATGGCTTCATCAGAACAACAGTGTTTATTTTTGCCAGTTTGGCAGTCTTGACAGTAAGGAAAACTGTACAACAATACTGTGATAATATTTGGACAAATCTACAGATACTTGTTAATTGTTAACATTGTTACTTCCTTAGTAACCTTATTTGAAAAGAAAGCCAAGTGGCAATCTAGTGACATTTAAATCAGATATTAGTGTCTGTCCATTACTCAACATGGCTCTCCAGCTCCAACATTTAATCACTAATTAACTTTGTTCCATAACCGCAATCATTAATCATTATTGTTACAAATGCCAAATTATTGATCATGATTGATATCAACAGCTACTTACCAATCATCAGCAAATTTCTGTGTTCCTTGTTTTAAACTCTCTTCTTGGTCATAAATGTATTCATAACAGTAATAACAGTAAATAATTCCCTCCATGACTGTTTCCTTTTCGTATTATACTTAGTAATTATTAGTCACCTTGCACCTCAAGTGTCCGGGTTCGATTCCCGCTTCAGGGTCTGTGTGCATGGAGTTTGCATGTTCCGCCTGTGCTTTGTGGGTTTCCTCCCAGTCTAAAAACATTAGGCTAAGATTAGGATAATTGGCGGGCTCAAATTACCTGTAGTGTTGGTGGGATTACAGAGGTTCCTAGATGGATGGATGAACTATATATTAGTATTATTTTCTATTAAATTCTTTAATTGCCATAAAGGACCATTCGATCGAGTATGGGGTGTGGAAACCCACTGATGGCAGGGCTCAAACTCACATCCTCAAATCAACAACATAAAGCAGTCACCATCGCCCCTAAAGTAGTCTAAAGTGTTATCAGAAAATATTCATTGCTGTACGTTGCATTACCGCCACCTGGTGGTCGTGACTGCCCTCATCTTCTTTCCTGTTTAAATCCTCTTTTACCAAAGCGTTCTTCCTTGTGCTCATTCTCCATTTTCTAAAACGATTTTGCTGAGGCACAGGTAACGTGTTGTGATTTGCAAATGATGCAATACATTTGCAAGTTAGTCTGTGTTTTAGCGACATTTTAGAGCACACACTACCTTCCCCTAAACAGATTGGTGGGAGAGTTATACGTGGCATGAGTGGTGTGTGTGATTTACACACACACACACACACACACACAAGATAATCAACCACTTAGCTGTTCTGTGTCTTTATTTTGGTTTTTTGGAAGCTAATACAATATAACGTACAAACTGTTTCTTAAATAAACTTACACTGTAAGACATTTTTTACCTTGAGGTGAAAACCTTGGAGCAGCTCACCGACTCGGCCAGGTCGCACATTGCTCGGTAATCTGGGTCGCTTTCACGGGAAGACTTCACATGCAGAGCATAAACCGACAATAATAATCCTACCACACAAAGTGCGAAGCGAACCTTGCTTTCCCATTTCGGCACGCCGTCAGATGATTTACTAGAGGACATTGCAGGAATACGATGTATCGGAAATAACAATAAAATAAAAATGTTGCAGGATCTTATTTGTGCTCTGATTGAGCTCTGATTTGTAACAGCGAGTCTTTGAAATGTTTAACTTTGTAGCACTTTTCTGCTACGTGGAGAAATCCGGAGTTCGCTCTGCGATTGGCTGGGCGTATCTGCAGGCGTGTGTTCTGATTGGTCAGTGAGACAGCGCTTCTGTATAATAATTATTATTATTCAATTCCGTTGTTTATCATTTTAGACACACTAATTTCCTTACATCCTACATTTTCTGTATTCATATAAACCTAAAAAAAAAAAAATCTGTTCTTCACTTGCTGACTGGAACAACAGCAAATCCTCTTTACAGTCAAAGCAGAAGCTCTATTAAAAAGCTGGACCTGTTCCTGCCCTTTCTGTGGGGACAACACGCCACGTGTGAATGTTGTGACTATGAACTGAAAAGGATTTACTGCCCCTGAGAAAAATGTAATTTGCAATAAGTCAGATTTATTTGTAAAGCACATTTAAAAACAATAGTTGTTGGCCAAGGTGCTGCACAATAGCTCAACCAAAATCACTCAAGATAATTAGAATAAAATACATAGTCAGCTAAAAAAAACAAAAAAAACGCCAAAACTAAATTGATTGCTATACATTATATGATAATATCATAACAATATCATAATAATATGAAGTGTGTATACATTTTTCAGCTGACTGTGTATGTTATATAATTGTAATAAATAATAATAATAATAATAATAATAATAATAATAATAATAATAATAAATAAATATTTGTGTGTGTGTGTGTGTGTGTGTGTGTGTGCTTATTCTATCTAGAAACCTCTGTAGTCCAACTAAGGACCGTGGAGGCCAATGGTGATCGTAGTATTTATTCCCATTTTTACGACCATGGTAGGACCTCCAGTCAACATTCACACACGCAATCACACTTTTAGCCTAATCTGCATGTCTTTGGACAGTTGGAGTACCCGGAGGAAAACCGACCATTGCATCACCATGCATCACAACCTCCTACAGCCAGATATTAACCTAAGAATAAATGTGCCTTGATTTAGATAAGACCGCACTGAAGGTGTAAACTTAGTAGTCAATGAAGTGATGCATGTACAGCACTTTTATCATTAATTTTTCTGGTTCTGAATTGATCGGAAGGTTGTGGGTTCAAACCCCAGCACCACCACATTGCCACTGTTGTGCTCTTGAGCAAGGCCCTTAACCCTGCCCCAGGGGGCTGTGTCCTGGCTGACCCTGCACTCTGACCTTAGATTCCTTACCAGGATATGTAAAATCAGGTCTTAATGAGTTAAGGTGCAAGAAGATGAGTTTTAAACCAGTTGCAAGAGTGAGAGAGAGGATGTTTATTATGTGAATTTGTAGACATGGGGCCCTGTTTAAAGTTGGCTAAATGACCTAGAAAGTCCACACACAAAAACACAATTCCACCATAAGGTGTATGAAATTACATACCACGTTTAATATTAATATTAATATTCCCCAAGTAAGGATGAAGAATCATTACAGAGTCATTTTCACTGTGGCATGCAGATTAGGCTAATTAGCGGTCTCAAAAAAAAAAAAAAAAAAAAAAAAAACATAGTGTGCATGAAGAAAAGGAATAAATGTATAAATAAAATTTAGATTTCATGAATTTTACTTAGGCATCATAGTGGCTTAGTGGTTAGCTTAGGTTAGAACTGTTACCGTTTGTTGTACCTTTAATATTCATATATATTATGAATAATATTTGTCCATGAATAAAATAATTGTCCATGAATTTTGCTTAGTGTTCAACATCTTAAAACTTTATACTTGATTTCAAATACTGTGACAATACATTTAGAGATGCTACACTTACTGTAGCTTCAGAAATACTGTTTTGTACACTATATGGACAAAAGTATTTGACCAAACCTGTTAATTACTGAAATCAATGCTATGATTCCAACTTTGCAACAGTTTGGAGAAGGCCCTTTTCTATTCCAACATGACTGTGCCCTACTGCACAAAGCAAGGACTATAAAGACATGGTTTAATGAGTTCGGTGTGGAAGAACCTGACTGGCTTGCATGCACAGAGCCTTCACCTCAATCCCATCGAGCAGCCTTGGGGATGAACTGGAACGGAAATTGCAAGCCAGGCCTTCTCGTCCGACATCATCTCATAAATGCTCTACAGAATGAACAGGGACGAATTCCCACAGAAACACTCCAAAATCTTGTAGATAGCTGCGAATGGGGGACCAACTCCATATTGGAGTGTGTATATATATATATATATATATATATATATATAGGCCTATATATATATATAGGCTATATATATATATATATATATTTGGATACAATGTCATTGCAGGGTTGGCCAAATACTTTTGATCATATAGTGTGTGTGTGGGTGTGTGTGCAGCCTTTGATCCCAGTGTGTTTACAATGCACTATCAGCAGATGAGTGGGAGGCGCCCTCCCTCTCACTGTGTAAACAGTGGAACAAGTCAGATTTGTCAGTGTATCTGGTGAGGGTTTTAAACAGCCAAAACTTAACCACGGTTTCTTTTGACGGTGTTCAAAACACGACCTCGGCACCAGTACACCTTCCCAACGGTATGTGACAAAGAGCTTTGGCTCCGTGAATATGTTTACCCGCGACTCGTTTCAGGTCGGCACCGCCCAAACAATGGTTCTATTCAATAGCGTAAGGGTCCCGCCTCTTCAGAATGACTAGGAGCCTATTGGCTGATCCATCCGCAGGTTACACCTGATTGGACGATCGCACTGCCATTCACATACAACACGGAAGATTAGAAGGAAGTAGGAAAGCGTTGCGATAGACAGCTTAGAGAAACGGAGCCATGCTTTGACAGAATCGCTCACAGGGTCGTCGCTGTCCTTATATAATTATAAGGTGAGAATTCCGGGTCTTTCTTGGTACACGATGATTTTTATTGTTTTATTTAAAGCGCGAATTAAGAGATAACACAGAGTGGTTATGCAGTGGGACATCACGCCCCTAAACACTGCTCGTTCTGCCTGGTTTAATAAATCCTCTACGTTATATTTTATACATGTTTTCTGATAATGTTATTTTAAATTCAGCTTCATTAAATAATAACTGATGTATAGTGTCAGTCTTGAAATGGTCAAAATGTTCAGGATTTTCAATAATCCACTTTTTTGATTTTTTTTTTTTGGATGGCTAATGTAATATAATAAGATATGTGTATGTGTTTCTGTGTCACACACACACACACACACACACACAGAGAGATCAGCCATAACATTATTGTTATACCTAATATTGAGAAGGTACCCTGGTATGCACTGTGCGACACCTTTCGATCACGACCAGCATTATAACCTTTTCATCAATTTGAGGAAAAACCATGTTGTCTAGCCATCACAATCTGGCCCTTCTCACAGTAGATACATTTTTAATATCTCATTACAATGGTGGCTGGAAGTGGGTGGGATATATTAGGCAGCAAGCGAACCTTTTTTCCTAAAGTTGATGTATTGGAAGCAGGAAAAAAAATGGGGAAGAAAAAGTGTAAGGATTTGAGTGACTTATGTTCGGACATACCAGAAGTGATCCAATGAAGGAAAACCTGTGAACTGGTGACAGGGTAATATGTCGGTCTTTATGCTGCTCCCATCAAGAGGTCACCACAGTGGACCATCCGATCCGCACAATTGGCACCGGTTTTACACTAAACTCCTGTTCCAGTCCTGATGCAGCCTTTACATTTTGTTCGGGCTATGGACCGGAACTGCATCCAGGGGCTGGGGTTTGAGCACTGGGTGGAAATTGAACCTAGGCCTCCCACATAGCAGACGGCAAAACCTATCACTGAGCCACCAATGCCCTTTCTACAGGGTTATATACATTTATAAAATATTCTTATGCAATAAGACACGTTTTCCTTGAAATATGCTTCATGGTATTTTATCAGCCTTGGTTTGGGATTTGGCGTGGCGTGGCGTGGGGTGGATGGGGGAAGAGGCTAAGGACAGGAGACTTGGGGCACGAGGTGCAGGGCACACACATACACTCTCGCACACTCTTTCAAGTACAGGGAGAACATGCAAACACATAAATAAATTAAATTGGCGTTCTCAACTTGTCCATAGTGTGTGTGGGTGTCGAAGATAAATGATATTATATTACCTTACATTACATTACATTACATTACATTATATTATATAGCAGCACAGTGGATTGGTGCACTCCTTGCACCTTCATGTTCCAGGTTTGAGTTCTCCCTCGGGGTCTGTGTGCATGGAGTTTGCACGTACTTCCTGTGCTTGGTGGGTTTTCTTTGAGTACTCCAGTTTCTTCCCACAGTCCAAAGACATGCAGATTAGGTTAATTTGTGTTGCCAAATTGCCCGTAGTGTGTGAATGAGCATGTGAGTGTGTGTATATGTTTGTACGCTGTGATGGATTGGCACCTTGTCCAGGGTTTACCCCGCCTTGTGTCCTAAGTCTCCTGGGATAGGCTCCAGGCCTCCTCAGGACTGTATACAGGATGAAGCGGTATAGACGATGAGTAAATGAGAGTAATATATATATATATATATATATATATATATATATATATATGATTCTAGGCTTCAATTTCCAACCACTGAATGCCCAGAGAAAATGGGTGGGTTGCATCATGAGGCCCGGTGTGGATCGGATGATCCGCTGCAGCGACCCCTCAACAGGAGCAGCCGAAAGACCAACAACAACAACGACCCTTGTTGAAAAGCTCATAGTCACTGTTCACTGCATTCTCACATTCTAAAAAAAGTTATTAAACTACAAGTAGTTTATATTAACCACAGCTGTCTTAGTCATAGTTTGTTTATATTTCCCCTGCCGTTTTTGTTATTCTTTAACTAAACAATAAAATAGTTATCCAATAACACACTGGTCTCCAAGCAGTAACAGTAGCCGGGGTCACGTTCTGTAGTAGACAGTGTATGACACGGTATCAGTATCAGTAACACAGTATTTGTTGTATATGGCAGGTCATGTCTGAAGGTGTTACATTTTCAGTGTCTCCTGTATTTAAAAGGTCCAGGATGTCATCTAGTGAAGTTGAGAAATCAAAAGACCCTGTAGCCAACAATAAGAGGGAGAGTAACAGTGAGAAGAATCAACAGGCACCTGGGGTTGAACATCACTCCCAACCTGTCAACGATGCATCAACCAATGCAGATGCAAGCACTGTGGCTGCGAAGAACCTGGCACTTCTTAAAGCCCATTCGTTAGATGTAAAGTTTGAGGTCGGTGAAGAGTACGACATCATCGAGACCATCGGCACAGGTGCCTACGGTGTCGTATCATCTGCCAGGAGGCGAGACAATGGTAGGAACTGTAGAATGTTGAATAAATTTTGTATTCAGTTCATATAACTCTTAAATGTTAGAGGGACACATACAGTGCCGTGCAAAGGTATTCATACCTCTTAAACGTTTCCACAATTTGTCGCGTTAAAACACAAACGTAGATGTATTTTATTGGGATTAGACCAACACAAAGTGGCACATAATTGTGAAGTGAAAGGAAAATAATAAATTACAAATAAAAATCTGAAAAGTGTGGCATGAATTTGTATTCAGTCCCCCTGAGTCAGTACTTTTGTAGAACCACCTTTTGCTGCGATTACAGCTGCAAGTCTTTTGGGCATGTCCCTACCAGCTTTGCACATCTAGAAAGTGAAATTTTTGACGATTATTCTTTGCAAAATATGTAGCTCAAGCTCAGTCAGATTGGATGGATAGCATCTGTAAACGGCAATTTTCAAGTCTTGCCACGGATTCCCAATTGGATTTAGGTTTGGGGCAGTGACGTGACAAAATGTAAGAGGTGTGAATACTTTAGCAAGGCACTGTACTTTGAAATTGGTATCTGGTCTTTTTACATTATAAAATGCTGGTTTTAATGATGGTCCATGTTACTGATATTCTGTATGTATACTTGGGGCAGATGTAAATGTTTTCCATTCATTTTTATACAGGGCAACAGGTGGCAATAAAGAAGATCCCGAATGCCTTTGAAGTTGTGACTAATGCCAAACGCACACTTCGAGAACTCAAGATCCTGAAACACTTTAAACATGACAACATTATTGCAATTAAGGACATTCTTCAGCCCATGGTGCCTCCTTCGGCATTTAAATCAGTGTACGTGAGAGCAGTGTCGCATGGAAGTTGTAGAAAACCATTTGTATATAAAAAGTGTACACTTTTGTTAATTGTTTCTGCTGTTTTTTTTATGTATGTTTCTTCTTATAGGTATGTAGTCCTTGATTTAATGGAGAGTGACCTGCATCAGATCATCCACTCAAGACAACCTCTGACCCCTGAGCACACACGCTACTTTTTGTACCAGCTGTTGCGTGGTCTGAAGTACATCCACTCAGCCAATGTAATCCACCGTGACCTGAAGCCGTCCAACCTGCTGGTGAATGAAAACTGTGAACTAAAGATTGGGGACTTTGGCATGGCCCGAGGTTTGAGTGCTGCACATGCTGAGGAGTCACGTTCCTTCATGACAGAATACGTGGCGACACGTTGGTACCGTGCACCCGAGCTCATGCTCTCACTTCATCACTACAGCCTTGCCATTGACCTCTGGTCAGTGGGCTGCATCTTCGCTGAGATGTTGGGTCGAAAGCAGCTCTTCCCAGGCAAACACTATGTGCACCAGCTGCAGCTGATTCTCTCCGTCTTGGGTACACCAGCCGAGAGTGTGGTTGGTGCTATCGGAGCTGAAAGGGTGCGCTCTTACATCCAGAGCTTACCTTCTAAGGCACCTGTGCCCCTCACCAGACTGTTCCCACAGGCCGACCCTGTTGCACTGGACCTTCTGAACGCCATGCTGCGCTTTGACCCTCGCGAACGGATTAGTGTGGTCCAGGCACTAGACCACCCTTACCTTGCCAAGTATCATGACCCAGATGATGAGCCTGTGTGTGTGCCTGCCTTTGATTTTGAGTTTGACCGACAGCCTATGGGGCGAGAGCAGATCAAGGAGGCCATACTTGCTGAAATACAGGACTTCCACCAAAAAAAACAAGGTGGCAGAAAGATTCAGTTTAAACCGCTTCAGAGATTGGGACAAGTAGCAGGAAGCACAAGTAATCATTCGTATCCAATGTTACCCAGGACTCAAAACCAGCCAAATGTGACCCACCCTCAGCGGCAGACAGCGAGTCAAAATTTGGCCATAGCACAGAGCTCAGTTCCCTCAGTAACTTCATTAAATAAGCAAACTCTTCCACCTGATTTTACCCAAATTGCTAATTATTTGACACCATTCACAAGAAGCTGTCAGGATGTAGACATGCCTAGTGCCAATTCAGATGGACAGCCAGAGACAATAGACCTTACCACTCCCACATCAAGCCAAGGCACGCCACCTTGTGAACCAACTGGAGACTGCACCAAGAGGGAGGCTTCTACAAATCAAACTCCTGCTGTACAGACAATTCAGCGCCAGTCACTCCACCAGCCATCAGCCTCTACAGTACCACCATCTTGTCTTACTAAATCTGGGGCCTCTCTTTCTCTTTCTCAAACACAAGCTCAGTCTCTATCTCAGGCGCTCTCTCGTTCACTCGGAAAAGGCGGGAAAGCAACTTTTGGGGAGACCTCCCGAAAGGAAGGGGCAATTTCAGATGATACCAAAGCAGCACTTAAAGCAGCTTTGCTAAAGTCAGCACTAAGGCAAAAGGCACGAGGTAGGTGCAACCATACATGCAACAGGGGAACCTGCCTGTTTTCCTTTTTGCCATTCAAATTGATTCCAAAAACAAAATACAAGCTGAATTCCGTATATAGAATTATGGGATGATTTTTAAGTAAAGGCTTTTATTTGGATAAAAAAGAGGAATTATTAGTATGCTAGCTACAAAAATATCTTTTTTAATTCTGAACTGTTAAAAACTGGACCAGAAATTATAATTTTCCCAAAATATAGCAAATTATTAAAAATTAAAATAAGATTGTTGGTGGCTCAGTGGTATGCCCGACTTCAAACCCAGCGACTGGATGCAGGGCATTCTTATTGTCGATCCCAATCCCAGATAAAAATTAAAAGGTCAGATAGGAGCAAATGCTAAAAGGACAAAATTAAAAGTTAACTTAAATGACCAGTAAGTTAAATACACATTGTGAAGCTATATACTGAAATTAGGCAGATCAGTATCATTGGCAATACTGTCTGCTCAGACAGAGGGTGGCCAAAATAGAAGTCCTTCAGTTTTACTCAGTCTTTTCTTTTAAATGCTGTTTGTTATAGATAAAGGAACAAAGTTAATTATAATTTTGTTATTTTTGTTCTTCTTCATTATTATAAGAACCTGCTTACTCCTATAGTCTAAGACTGCTGGTTATAGCCTGGCAGTCAGTGAATGTGTATGGTTAATGTTTGCCATTTGCAGAAAAGTGGTTGTCATTTCAGCCATATACAGCAGGTACAGTAGTACATAGTGAAACAAAACAATGTTCTTCCAGGATCATGGTGCTACATAAAACAACACAGAACTATACATATCTAAAAATTATACTATGAAACCCTAAATTACAATAGTTCCAAGAGCAAGTATGTGCAAATCGTGCAAGACAGGTACAGTATGTCTATGGGTAACAGTGATTCCCAGAGCCCATGCCCAGAACGTTGCTTTAAATAACTACATATTTCAGTCATTTGTAAAGGAAAGGGGCAGGGTAGCACATGGGTAATAGTCAGAATGGTCTACCAACAAAAATGCAATAAGCAAATCTGAACATCACAGATGTGCTGATATTTAGTACAACTGCTTGAATGTGACATTGATTTTATCCACAAACAACATTTATTATTAAGAGATTATGATTTGTTTGTTTATTTAACCAGTTATGTTGCTTCACTAACTCATATCCTTCCACAACTGGTTAGAACTAACCAACCATGACTGGCGGGGCTGGTGACCAACAGTTAGTGTAATCAACAGGGTATTAGTTTTAAATACTTAAGAGTAGCCAAAAGTTGAGAAGAATAACCCTTGGAGGTGGCGGACAGTCCGGGGAAAATTCCTAAAAAGACCTCAAAATTAATATTTGTTATTCTTTGTTATCCAGATGGAAGTGCTGCAGCCCTGGGTATAGACCTCAGCAGCGGGACTGGGACCTCATCTGTCGTTTTGTCTTCTGGTCCAGAACACAAGAGACCTGTTACAGCACAAGAGAGACAGCGGGAGAGAGAGGAGAAACGACGGAAAAGACAAGAACGAGCAATGGAGCGAAAGAAAAAGCTGAAAGAAAAGGAAAAGAAGGATGGCAAATCAAGCGAGTCTTTCGGTGGCGTCGTGCTGAGTGACAATGACAAGAAGCTGCTGGAACGGTGGGGACGAATGATGGACAAATCACAGGTCACAGACATTAACTCAGCTAAGTCCAGTAACAGTAAGACAGGCTCCTGCCAGATGCAGGCAACCATGGGAAAAGGCCTGATAAAGATGCCATCAGACACTGTTGAAACAGTGGCAGACAAACAACCAAGGGAGCTGCAAGCATTCAAACCACCTCAACAAATAGTGCCTCAGATTAGCCAGTGTGTGGCGTCAGGCATGTTCCATCCTAGTGCCACATTCAATTCATTGCCAATGCCCCTAGGCTCTACTCAAAATGGGGATATTGGGATGGTGTCAGTTAGTGGAGGTGTAGGGCGTGGGCCTTTGACTTTAGTTGGAGGTGGGGCACTTGGTGTTGTTGCAGCCCCATGTACCCTTACCAAAAGTGATGCATTAAAACCTCAACCTTCAACTCAGTTCCAGGGGTGTGGGACAGTATTAAGCACTGTAGGGAACTGGACAGGGAACCAGACCAGCGGAGGAACAGCACAGCTCCCGCAAGCACAAATCCCACCCCAGTCTCAGCAGATTCAGCTGTCTTCGCCACAGCTGAGCAATGTGAGCCTACCACAGCAGCCAGTTATGCTCACTCAAACCCAGTCTCTTGCACACCCCCAACAAAACCAACCTCTTATGCACCCCCAACAAGCTCAACCTCTTCCTAACTCTGAAATGCCCATGACTAACCCTCCTGTCAAACTCTTCTCATCAGACTCCTACATCAACAAACCTCTAGTATTGACTCCCAATGGGACAACAAGAGGTGGAATTCAGGACACCAACAGGTCTCTTTCTAACCAAGAATCTGCAGGTGCTTCTGAGTCCCTGGAGAAGTTGTGTTCTGTCCTTGGTAAACAGCAAAACGGTACGCCTTCAGCTGAACCTTCTCATGGAGCACCTGGTTCAACTGCCCCAACATGTCTCACAGACACAGGAATACCTGGGAGCTGCAGAGCACCAGACATCCATACAGTCACACTACAGCTGTCTAAGTCACAGGTGTGTTGTAAATAACAAACAAAATATGAGTGATTTTTAAGACTTTACTTCAGTGGTATTCTTAGATTCTGTCTTTGTTTGTGCTACTGTGAGGATATTTTGAAATATACTGAAAGGATTGTCTGGCATATATGGTAAACATGCACTGCCTGGTCATAAAAAAAAAGTCACACACACGAAGTTGATTACATCACACAATGTGGTGGCCAGTTCATGTGTGAAAGTGATTCCTCATGCACTCAGAATCACTCTTTCACAGTTTGAAACCTGAAATATGGCCATGCCATCAGGTAAGAAAACTCCATAGATGTGATAACATGGTCATTCAGTACATTCAGGTCATCAGCTGACCAACTGAAGCAACCTCAGATCCTAACACTGCCTTTAGAGGCTTGTACAGTGGACACTATGCATGATGGGTACATCGCTTCATAAGCTTCCATTCTTACCCTGATGCACCCATCACTCTGGAATAGGATGAATGTAAGCTTGTCAGACCATGTGACCTCTTACCATGGCTTTATTTCAATGCTCCTTAGAAAATTTAAGTCTTTTTCCTGATTAGTCCCACTAAGAGTTGGTTTTCTTATAGACACACTGTTTAGTCCCAATCCTGCAAGTTCTTATCACGTTGTGTGTACGAAAATGCTCTTACTTTCACTATTATGGTTTTCTTTGCTTAATGCAGGCCAATAATTTGACTCTTCTGAAATTGTGACACTTTTTTTTGCCCAAGTTGTTTATAATGCTGAAGGTTTTCTAAAGTGTTTAGTCTCCCTTGCTCATGTTTTTGCCAGGTTGAAGATATTTTGCCCCCAGTTTTTTCTGTGACGCCCAAAGGCAGCGGGGCTGGATATGGTGTCGGCTTTGATCTCGACGATCTCTTCAATCAGTCGCTTACTGATCTCCAGCATTCAGACCTCAGGGAAAGGTCAGTCTCATTTACAATGCATAAGACACTGTAATGTAAAGTATTGACCACTGTTTCCTTTGTTTAGATGTTGCCTGTACACTTAGAATTATTTAAAATTTGTTCTCTGCTTTCATGATAGTCACAACGACTCTGCACCCCTCTCTGCGTCCTTGCTCTCGGATTGGCTGGAAGTACACCGCATGACCCCAGCTGACTTGGAATCACTTCAGCAGGAGCTCCAGCTTGGATCTCCCATGATCCTTTCTGACAACTCCAACCTCCCTTAGACTAGAGTTCAAGTCATCATTCCTCTCCACTCTCCATCATGACAAATATGGCCCCTTAATTTATCGTACCCAGGATCATGTACTATACCTCCAGGACAAGTGCCAACTTCACTACAAACATTATTTAAACTTTGAAAAGATGATCATTGGTTGTTGCTTTTTTGTTGTTAATGATTTTGTTTGGCATGCTGTAGATTCTCTAATATAGCTGTTCTGATCAGTGTATGTTTTTTTTCAATCTTTTGCTTGATCTATACATATCCAGTCAAGTTTTACTCCTAAGAATTTAAACAAGTCTAACAGTTGGCTAAAATTGCTACTATCCACGATCAAAACGGGTGCCAAGTTAGCATTGTGGTGCTAATTCGGTGCTAAAACAAAGCATTTCAGTTTCTTATGTTAATACAAGGTTTACACTGGGTGACAGGCAACAGGTTGATCTTGATTCTGTCGTGCCAAGTTGGATACTTTGAGACCTACTGGCAGCTAAGAATAACTGCAGTAAAGTGTAAAAGCACTACAAAAAGGTATTTTCTTGTCTTTCCATGGTGCACTCAAAATACAAGGGCACAATGAGCAGATTAGAATTTTTGGAAATTTTTTAAATTAGAACTTGGATTAAAAATAGATCAACCCTTGCCTTGAAACCATGTTCCTTGTGAACATGAACACACTAGCACACCTGAGCGCAGTGTTATGGGCAGCCTAAGTAAATAAGCAGGTTCAAGTGGGCATTTCATGAATACATTTTCGGTATTAGTGTTCAGATAAATGATTTTTGCACCAGCATGACAAATAATATTTGTTTGCAATAAAGGAACAAAAATAAGTGACAGTCGGGTTTCACTGCTTCACCGAGTAATGCATAAGCATGCCTCAAATATGCAGAAGCACCCACAACATGCACACGTTATACATGATTGTTTTTATTTACAACAATCAGTTACAAAGAGAAAAAGGCAAGATAAAAAAAAAGATTGATCATGCTATCCCACAGTTAAAACGTAACATTTTCCTCAATTTATTGTTATTTGAACAGATATTTAATTTTATAAAATTGTCTGCTTAGAGTTAAATGTGCAATCTGAGCATCGTTTCTGACTACTATAATCAGACTACTTTCCAATCTACTTTCCACCGAGTAGCCACTGAATGCAAAGGCAAATAGGTCATTATATTCAACATACATTATATAAAATAGTAATCACAGTCTGCATCGCCTCTTTTTAATGTCACCTGAGGTTCATGAATGTATCCTTCCCTTGGCAAGAGATAAGTTGACATTATCTTAGTAGCTGTGCCATAGTTAGTGCAATTATTGTCCTGGTGAGTATGATAAGCCAGCCCGTCCAGTTATGATCTGCTGCAGCACGCAGTTCTATCCCCTGAACGTTGTTTTGAATAAAGGGGGAAAATGCCGACACACTGGCGTAGACACCTGGCCGGTTGGGCTTGGCACAACCTAGGCCAAAGCTCACAACGCCAACCTGTAGCCAGATGCCAGCAGATGTTTGGCACACCAGTGGTCCTCCAGAATCACCCTAAGGAGGAAGATTGACATTTTTTTTCAGAAACGTTTATAACAAAAACATGGAAAGGTGCAATCAGAATGAAGCAAAATCTTGCATGCATGCATTTACCTGGCAGGAATCTTTGCCCCCTTCTTGATAGCCAGCACAGAGCATGTCCTGGTAAATGTTAACTTCCTCTGTGGCTTGGATCTGGAACATCTGCTGACAGGCACTGTGATCAATAATTGGCACCTGCACCTGCTGCAGAGTTCCCGCCCCCTGCAAAGAGACTACACCCAAGGACAAAAGAAAGATCTTATTACAGGCCACAGTCTCCAGGCTTCTATTTACTTTGTTTTGTAGCATTACTAAAAAAAAAAAATAAAAAAAACTATAAGCTACAGTATAGATCTTTACCCCAAACAAACAAGCCTTTGCCCTCTGTAAAAGTGTATAAATTTGGGGGGGGGGGGGGGGGGAACCCATCCCCATTTTTTCCTAAAAAAACTAAACCAAAAAAAACAAATGCAGGCAACATGAATCCGGGCTGTTTTTAATTTATAGTTTTCCTCTCAGTACAGACCCGTGTGTCCTTCCCTCCCCACCGACACTCACCTCCATCTCTAATGTCTCCCCAGCCTGTGATGGTACACATCGTTCCTGCAGGAAATGTAACATCTGCTTTTGGCAAGCAAACTGGTTGGACGTGATCAGACCATGTGGCTGGGGTAGACAACTCGACCAAAGCTATGTCCTTGCCGAGCTGTGGGTCCACGTAGCCATATGGCACCACCACACGACTGATCCGATGAGACGTCATATAATTGTTATTTCCATTCAGCTGCCAACGACCTACATAGATCGTATAATCGAATGTGTCTGTAGGACTGGATACACCACAAGAGACAAAAGATAGTTTTGGTGAATATGCTAAATTACCCAACATGGGAAGCAAAATATACCAACTTGGCTAAAAATGTATTATGCATCAAACATGATGACATTTGTAAATTAGCAAGAGTTCCTGTGAAGATGCAAGCTTTCTGTACATTCAGAATAGTAAAACTGTAAAGAACTATAATTTGCTGAATTTTGCTGCATACAAATCTCAATAATAATAAAAAGTAATTAAAACTCACTTTGGAAAACAGTGAGCTGCAGTGAGAACCCAGGTCTGAGCGATGATTGTTCCTCCACATACATGCGTCACATCTTTCTAGAAAAGCAATGATTAATACATCATTAAAGACCAAAACGCATGTAATAATGGTCCACGTACATTATAGGGCCAAATGGTATGTGGACAACTGGTCATCCCAGCTTTTCATTTGACCACTCATATGTGCCTATTTTAACAGTAACAGGGAGTTGGTCTCAATTTTCCTTTGATTACAATCTCCACTCTACTGGGAAGACCTACTACAGAGAGAGGAAAAAAAAAGAGCACTTCACCATTATTCCTCTTCTACCACACTTTATTATTGGCCTTCGACAGTTTGATATGAAGTGTATTTTTAGTAACCGCCAATACCAGATTCGATCTCTCTAGAGAACAAATTTCACGATGACAATTTCACCATTCCGACTTTTGGCACATGTGCAGCTGTTCAGCTATGAAAACCTATTTCATAAAGATTCCGACGCAAACCTTGTGCTGAAACTGCTTTAATAGGTACTGTACTCGATCATGAGCGACGAAATAGAGGATCGGCACTACATGCTACTTATTTTAGCACACTTACTCTGGTCTATTAAACACGGTCTTTAAGCTTAAAAAGAACTTAAGCTTTTGTTGCCCCTAGATACTACCATCTCACAGGAGCGACGACAATTGACTGGGGCAGACCCACTGGATTTTATGCACCTGTTAGCAGCTAAACTGAAACTGCTAAATTTAATAATTGGGAGAGTTGTCCACATATTTTTAGCAAAATAGTGTGTAGTATTTATTCAAAACTCTCTGAAATGTCTCTCTAATAATCCTTTTTCCCCCACAAATTTTAACAGGGGGGGAAAAGTGGGTGATTTTTATTTCCAGAATTTTCAACCACCCAGATTAAAACCAATATCGTTGTCAGCTGTTGTAGCCAATTTACCTTAAAAGTATGACAGTTTTAATGTTTTGCGATGATTGTCTGCTCATTGTTGTAAAAAGTGATTATACGCATTGCTACATGCTTTCTGGCAGCAAATCCATCCCATTTTCACGGACCTCTCCTTATGAACATCGAGGCATTGTCACCCACAAAACTGGCACTTACTTGATGTTACACACACACACAAACACACTATGTCCCACCCATAATGATAACTGTTTAAAAATACACACATGTGGGTTATGCCAAGATAGAGACCTGTTTATACTCATAACAAATGTAGGTCACTTACACAAATATCATGCAAGCTACTAAGGGAGATCTGGGGTTCACCTAATTTAGATTATAATAGATCTACAGTAACTGTATATTATGATGTGGTAAATCACAAAATAAACATTTAATATTAAAAAATGTCTTTGCGGAACACTATTTACTGTTACTGTTCTGTACCTGTATATCAACTTGCCATGGCCAGTGACCTTCAGTAGCATCAAATCCTCCAACTATTCTGGTCTGTAGAGGCGGCTGACCGCATTCTGAAACACAGTATAAGAAAACACCTTACTTGCTCTGCTTCATTCAACTCTCTGTTTAAAACACAGCATTTATTCAGGGTGTTAAAATACAAAACACTTTCAACAACCATAGGGGTACAAGATATGCCTGGAAATAAAAAAAATTAAATAATAAATAAAAACTCACGTAAACCATAAGACATTTTTACAATATACAGTGTACATCACACATACATACACACTTTATTTTAACACAGGCAAAGACAGAAAACTAACATTTGGTACAAAGAATTGTTCACTTAAGTGCTTGTCACTAACCATAGGGCTGCTGACCGAGCGCACAAAAAAAAAAAAAAAAAAAAAAAAAAAACACGCACACATGTGGTCAGTGTTATAATAAAGTACACGCAACGCAAGGATCTTGACTATATGAGTGGCGTTCGCACACTGAGACGGGAGATGGTTACCCACAATTCCGCAGGGCGAGAGAGAGAAGAACCGTCGACTCAGTTGTGATCACACAAGGCTCGGCGTCAAAACAAGAAGTGCATGTGTGTCACATCATACTCTATGATACTTGGTACTTTTTTTTTATAAAATCAATTTATTACAAAAATTTTGCACGTCTTGCGGAACACTCGCAATCCAACGTTCCACTGTAAATGTGGTTAATTCGTTCCAGTCCCCTTATAATGAACCTCACTTAACCTTTAATTATGACTGAAATTTTTTTTCTTGCCATATGGAAAAAGTATCATTAAAACTATGACAAGTTTCAGACAATCAGAACACAGTAATACAGATTATTTCCCATCTTTTTCTCTGTACCATGCTTGTTATTTCTTTGGACTCATGGTGCTGTATCCTCACTAAATCTTGCACTAAAACACTTCCTATTGTCATCTCAGTTGGTTTTCCTATTGCCATCTCAGTTGTCACCCTCAGATTGCTTATCTGGGATAATCTGATAATTCTAATTCTCATTTCCTCATACTTTTCAAGCTTATTTACATATTTTTCTTGATTTTGTAAAGCTTCTTTGTCACAATGACCATTGTTAAAAGCGCTATATAAATAAAACGGAGTTGAAATGAATTTGCTTATCACCAATCATTTTGGACCTTTGACCTTGAATAAAAATCAGATCCAGACCTTTGAATATTAAGTTTAAGAACCTATGATTTATATATTATACACTACTTTATATGCAATATTCAGACCCATTGTTGTACACTGTTGTGGATTTGATTTTAAATGTATACAGTAATTGTGATTTTTACCCATCAATCTACACTTAAAATCACCCATAATGAAGTTAAAGGGTTTTTATAAAAAATTAAAAATAAAAAGTAAAAAAAAAATCATGAAATTCCCTGTTCAAAAAAGTATTCTGGCTAGGCATTAATAATTGTTAATGAAGTCCATATTTCTAATACAGATTTATTGAATCAAACTGTACATGTTCTTTATCGCATAGGAAAATTAAAAAGAAGATTCCTAAAAGGGCCCCAGCAGAAATGGAAAAAGTGGTGGAACAGAAAATGTCTAACTTTCTCATGGCAAAGATGAAAGCTGCTGATAAGCATAAAGCACTCTCTTGTCTGGCAAGAAAAACTGAGCTCTGAACTGAACAGAACAGCAAAAACCACATCCTGTTTAAGTAAAATAAGCCACTGCACATCCCCTGGCTTACAAAATTCTTATTGCAAAATAGTAGTGGCAGCATAATTTATGCAGGTGCTTAACAGTGACAGGTTCACAAAGTCTGGTAAAAACTCAGGAACAGATACAAGAACAATTAAAGAAAACCTCATCCAGAGTTTAAGAAAAACTAAAAAGATAAATCAGCCTGGGGCAACAGTTCATCTTTCAACACATTACTGACCACAAGCTAAAGCAAAAAATACTGGAGTGGCTTCAATATACAATGTACTGTACCCAAAAAAATCCTGAAGATGGCATTGCATAGATGCTCACCATCCAATCTGGGGACCGAGCTGGAGGGGATCTGCCATAATGAATCGGACAAACTACCCCAATCCATGTGTGCAAAGCTAATAGGAAAGTATCCAAGAAGACGTGTAGCAGTCAATGCAGTCAAATGGGCTTCTACAGACATATTGAACGCAACAGTGCACATCAAGTAAAGGGACCTAAATACTCTCTAAACGGCTTGTATATTCCTCATGTGTGTCAAGCCATTTACTGGAAATTCAGGTTACAGTTACATCATTACGTGTGGACAGAGAAACCTGCAAGCACATGCATGAATGCAGTATAAACCTGTACTAATGAGCCTTGAAATCTTAAATAAGGTTTCATAAGAAACCTGTTTACTTAAACCAATGGACTCATGAATAAATACAAGTATGTATAGACATACATTGTCTATATACAGACACAATGCCAGTCAAAAGTTGTCAATGGTCTTTCCTGATTTTTAGTCCTTCCTACATTGTGTAAAAAAAAAAAAAAAAAAAAAAAACTGCTAAAGACATCCAAAATATGAAAAAAAAAAAAATCCTTTAAACAGATGAGGTTTAATTGGCGATTTCTTACACTGGTAACTTCAGATGAACTTCTCCTCTACAGCAGAGGTAAGTTTTGATCTTGCCTTCGTGCGATGGTCTTCATGAGAGCCAGTTTCATCATGGTGCTTGATGGGTTTTGTAAATGCACTTGACATACTGTTCTTGCAAGAACTATTCCAGAACAGCTGGCCTTGTCCTAAAATAACAAGTGACTGTTATTGTTACTTAATTCCCAAATTCCATTCACTCAACAAGCTCTCTGATGATGTGCTGTGATATCTGGCACCAAGACGTTAGCAGCACATTATCCTGCTGATAGAGACTGCAACCATTCAGGAATACAGTTTTCATAAATGGATGTCCTTGATTTGCAGGTTTCCCAAAAGAATTTTGTGCAAAGGATCACCATGACTTACATGCACAGAGCTGAAAAGTATGATTCATCAGATGAGACCACCTTCTTCTGTTGCTCCATGGTCCATTTCAGATGTTCATGTGCCCATTGTAGCTGCTTCTGGTGGTCAACAGGGGTCAGCATGAGCACTCTGCCTGCTCTGCAGCTACACAGCCCCATAGACAGCAAGGTGAGATGTACTCTGTATTCTGACATTGTTCTATACTACACTATTGTATAGTAGTACTTCGTATTATAGTAGCTCTTCTGTGGGATTAAACTAGACATGCTTACCTTGTTCCCCGTGCACCACCGAGCTTTGGGCACCCATGGCCCGGCCAGTTAACCGATCGTCCTTTCTTGGACCACTCATGGAAGGTATTAACCACCACATATCAAGAAAACCTCAAAAGATGTCTGCATTTTGGAGATGCCCTAACCTAGCCATTCCAAACTGGTGACTCAAAGTCGCTCAGATCATTACACTGGCCCTGCTTCCATAAGATGAACTTTTGAGTGATCACTTGCTACCTAATATAGCCGACACTTTGAACACACAATGCTGCCCTGGCACTACATATAAGAATTTCTACTATTTAAGTTTTACTTAAATTCCTTGTAGATTCAGAGCGATTCTATTGTTGGATAATCATGACCATTTAAACAAAAATGATGTAAACATCAATGATGTAAACATTAAAGCACTTTTTGTAAGTCGCTCTGGATAAGAGCATCTGCCAAATGCCTAAATGTAAAATAATTTAATGTTAATATACCTGGAAAATGTTTATAAAAGAGGGGTAAAAATTATTTCCCATTGATTCAGAAGTGTTACTTGATTACCTCATTTTATGTGTAGAATACTTAGCTGTTTTTATGACAATGTTTATTGTTATCTTGGTGTATATTTAGATCTGTAACAAGCAAGTCAGAGGTGACTGTAGCCTGTAAAAACTGTCTGAGAGGACATGAACAAGACTTAACTGAATTGTTAATACTATGGTCACACATGAAAACAGCCTACCTAAGAAGCAGGATTGTTAAAGTGGGGAATCAAAATGAACTAAAATACGTACACAAATAAGTTCATTTACAGTCTCATTACCACACACCACAATTTTTTTCCTGCACAATTTAATTACAAATTACAAATTATTTTGACACATACTACAATTGCAATTTAAACTACAATATTTAACTATTACATATATGATTTTGTTTTCAATCTTCTTTATATAGACTAAATGCAAATAATGGTACTAGGAGGAGTTGCATAAAGGGCAATTATATTTCCCGTGTCATGTGTTAATAGTTTTTAAAATCCCTCTTCCACAACATGGCCTCCATGACCTTTAAGTAATATGTGAAAGCAACTGACTTTCTTTTCTCCTTGACATTCTCCTATTTAACATGATGAATGCAAGTGCCTCATACAGTATTAATTATTTACAATAATAATTTATAAAGGCACCAAATTAGGCTTTCCTAGTCACCAGAACCACACACGTACCATTAGTTTAAGACAAACAATGCACTGATGAATGAGGGTTTAGACAGCCCAGTTGAAGCACGAGCCTCAGAGTCCATAGGTCAAGTTAAGTATACTTTTGGCAAAGCTCCACATAAATGACCGATTATGCACACGTTACCTGTTATGAACTGCACCTTTTTGTGATTAGATAATTGCATGGGTTCATACTGCAATTTCTGTGCGATTGATTGTGCTGCACTACCCTGAAAGGTTAATGACACTTGTTGCTTTATCCAAATGTCAGGAAAAAACATGGCCAGGCATTGTATTCTTGACATATTTTAAAGAATGTGACCTTCAACTAAACCTTCTATATAGTACTCCCAAAAGAACCAGTCAACCAGGTTGGTCAAATGAAACCAAGAAGGCCTCAATGTACAAAAATAAATACTGAGATTTAAGAAAACCACATAGGGTCACAAGACAAATGAATGATGTGCTTACAAAATTAATGATTGACATGAAATGTATTTTTTATATTTTTGCATAATATGCTGTTCATTTTTTTCAGTAGTGATGTTAACTTTACAAGTGATAAATGTTATGTAGCATAAGCATGAATTTATATACACATAGCTTTGGTTAACAGGCCTAGAGAAATCAGAGTAAAGGCATGAGCTTATTGTACACATGCAAATAAAAAGAGAATGTTTATCATGAATTCAAATGAATGCCCCATCAATAAACTTGTTTTAACAGATCCAGGAGTGACTTCTTTGTAGTAAAATTCAAGCGAGTGGAGAAAAGAACTCGACAAGCACACAGCCCTGCACTTTCAAATTAGGAGGGGGTCTACAACATTCTTTCTAAGGGTGACCAGCACAGACAGACAAACACACACATTCATTAACTTACCCTGTGCACAACCTGTCCAAAGACCTGAGAGATAAAAAAAAAAAATACTCATCAGTTCACACAGGCTAATATCGCTTCCTATCCAAACTGGGTTCCTATTCCTATACTTTAGGTGTGCTCTGTAATTTAAAAAAATATCTTTATTGTATTTTACACCTGCCTTTTGTTTGGTTTGTACTTTTTTTTTTAAAATTTATTTTACCCTTACTTTATCTAATTATTATTTATTTTATATAGCGTGACATACATGAATTATATTTAAAAAAAAATACTTTAATTCCATTTTGTGAACTACTTTGATTAAACAAACTTTCAAAAACAAAGGAAACCAAAGTGTATGCTAATTCCTTGTCTATGTGGTTGGACATTGGTGGGTAAAGTTAAGCTTTTATATTTAGAAATTCGTCCTTCGCATATCCCAGTTTATCCGGGGTCCCCGAGCAGACAGGTAACTCACCTAACAGCGCCAAGCAAGAAATCCAGCCAAAGCGAAAACGCTCCATCCTACGTCAGAATCCAAACACCGAAACCACTTTATTTAATTTAAAAGCTGTTTCGTTAGTAAATGAGTTCAAACAAAAAGAAAAAAAAAACACACAGAGGGAAATACAGCACAAGCGCCTCGGAGCGGCTAGTGAAACTCCAAGTACTCCAGGTTTCGTTCAAAAAATGTAAGCCAAAACAGGACGAAACGAGTTTCGGGTGCAGGTCCGATTACAAACAACTACCTGCTTCCGGATTAGGTGCGCGCGCCCAAGATGAAAGCGTTTAAGCTCCAAGCCACGCCCCAAACCACTCACAGGTTAAGCAGATACACCTTCATAAACAAGCCCAAAATAAGCCTAATATTATTATGAAGTATTATACCGTTTAGACACACCATTTAACTCCATGGCCTTTCCTGAGTTTTATTTCATTCTACACTGTAAAACAATGCTAAAGGCGCAATAATACGCAATAATCTCCTTTAAACAGGTAATGTTAAGATGTATCTGCTACATATGCTCTGTCTTCAAGAGCAAAGTCTTCATAACGGCTCTGATCCGAGGTGCTGTTTGGTGATTTTCGAGGCTGGTACTGAACTTCTGCAGAAGAGGTAACTTTTGGTCTTGTTCTCCTGTGATGAGCCAGTTTCATCATGGTGCTTGATGGGTTTTGACCTTCATGTCTCAAAATAACATCTGACTGTTTTGTTGTTGTTGTTAATTAATTCCCAAATGTCATATGTGTTGTTTAATATTTTTGAAATGTCCAGTATTGTTTTAGAATATAGGAAACAAATCACTAAACAATAAAACATCAGCAAAAATGTATTATGTTATCAAAACATATACTAAAAAAGGTTACCGTTTTTCTTTCCCCAACCCTTGTTACATTTATTTCCAAAATTGGATGTGTTTCCATACTGCATTTCTAAGAAATATGAGCAGATAGAACGTAAACGACATCATTTTTCTTTTGTTTGTGTCTGTTAGGTCTTTAGAATATCTATGCAGGTCAACATGGGGGCCTGGTAGGGTGTTACAGGGCTGATTAGTGTCAATCAATTAATTAAAAAAAAAATTAATTACCATACAGTAATTGTAAAAAATAAATAAATAAATAAAGGCGGGATGAAGGGTATATTGGGAGAAGGGTGTTAGAGATGGAGCAGCCAGGCAGCAAGAGAATAGGAACACCCAAGAGGAGGATTATGGATGTGGTGAGGAAGGACATGCTGGCTTGGGGAAATATTGCATTCTGCAGGTGGCTATGAGGTAGTGTGTGAGAGAGAGAGAGAGAGAGAGAGAGAGAGAGAGAGAGAGAGATCATGGGGAAAAGAGAAATCTCTTCAAAACTGGAAAAACCTGTTTAGCAAGCAGTCACTGTTTATTTTGAGAGACAGAAAGGTTAGGAATCCAAAACCCATGTTGAGAAACACATATTAATGTTTGCCAACTACCTTTTTTTCTGATTCACTATAAAATCTTAGTGTTTTCGTAAATTTCCCTCACAGGTAAGTTTACCTTGACGTCATGAGAGCTATCTTGTTTCATTATGGTTCCACCTACAGTTTCATTCACATCAGTGTTTCTCGCTAAAGCTGCTTTGTGCATATTGTTAGAATCACTACACAGTAGAAAAGAATGCTATTTGAATCAAATTGTGCACATGGACCTCTCTTGGTGTGAAGTCTGCCTCTGTATTTGCTAACTTTTTTTGTTACATAATGAAACAGCCATGATTCAGGAGAGCGTGTCAAGGTATGTTGTTATAGGATCATTCCAAGTGGAAATGTTTACTACACTTTCATCTGAGCAGGAGACTGTACAATTGTGTCACAACTTGTTTCATAATTTATAGCCAGTTTCTGTTTTAATATCCATTCATGTTGGTTTCTGCCAATCCAAGATTTCCATTCTTGTAAGTCATATGAGTATGATTTTATTTGCCACTCCCTTTTGTTTTCTACCTCCCCCTTTCTTCTGTCTATTCTTCTCTCTCTTTTGCACTTTATGATTTGAATTGTTCATGAGTGCTAAACAGAGTAGTAATAGTATGTATTAATTTAGTAATTACTGTAGGGCTTTTATGCCAAAGGACTTTGACATTTTCCTAATTTAAACATACTGTACCAGATCATGTGTTGGGTGTGTTTTAGTGTTTTCCCTGTTATTTGTGGGTCACCCATCAGCCTGAAGATAAAATGAACAATATGGTAATTTATCTAACTACAAATGAATCTGAGAGTTGTAAATTGTTTGAAATTTAAAAGATTAAAAACGTTATTTAACACATCATTACAGATATAGCTTCCTGTAAACTAATTTGAGCACCAATATGAATTTAAGAAATTCTTTCAGTCTGATTTGTAAAAGACGTGTACTGTATCTGTACAGTGATCATATTGTTTCAACATGGCACAATTTTTCATTCCATACCTTGCTATAGACAGTAGAAGCTATATAAAGGATTTAGGCTTTGAGGAAACATTAAGAAAAAGTAAAAACCACATTATCTACACTTTAAATATAAACGTAAGGTATACATCTGTTGTTTCTGTCGAAGTTATTTACAGGGTCGAGTTGCCAGCTCGACACCCAATCTGAGACACTTGTGGTGAAGGACTTGCTCAAGGGTCCAACAGTGTCAATCCGGCAGCGTCAGGGCTAGAACCCGGGAACCTCACGGAAACCACCGAGCCACCATTGCCCCCATTGTATACAATATATAAAAAAAGTCACTGGAAATTCCATAAACCTTAATGTTTCATCAAAAATCATGTATTTGATTGTTCTCATGTTTCATACAGTATCACCATGCATGAACCAAAATAAACATTTCCTTATTAATACTTTATACAATTGCAGTCAGATTATCCTTCAGTAACAATGACTATACTGTGCATTGTAAATTGCCTGCAACAACCCCAAAAAATAACAATACATTTAAAACAAACAAAAAAACATGCCTTGCTTTTTATAATAATACAAATTCTCAAATAATCTATCACTTCTATGACTTTTATCAACTACATCTGCTGGTTGGTTGAAAATGCATCACCACCTGTAGTAAGCATGTTAAAGAACATGCAGCAGCTGTATGTTTCCTGACACATAATTGAAAGAAGCTATAAAACCCACAGTATTTTTTTTTATATCAACAGGATGTTAGGTGGCTAACATTTTTTTTATTTATTTTTTTTAGAAAGAAGCAGTGTCTAGTACTAAGGTTTTTAGCCCTATACTAAAGAGATGTTTCACTTGCCCAATAGCCAAACTTACTTAACCAAAATGGAAAATGTGGGCCTTACACATCTTTTTCTAGACCCTGTGAAGACTTAGTGTAATGATAATATACCACATACAAAAATGGGTGCCAAAATATGCAATTTCGTGAATGACCTCCAGGTTAAAATGTCCAATTTTGCAACAAGAATAAACATGTTTTCAGTGTGGTACAAAAAATTGTTTTGGTCTCCATAGCTAGATTTCCTATTCATGACAACTGTATGTAGGTGCATTTTTATCTGTAACTCATCAGTTAAAATTACATTAAGAAATACACATAATTTGGGGCATGGCTGATTTAAGCAAAAGAAATGTGCTAGCTGTCTGCTATGCATCACTTTATGTAAGCAGCTAACTGGAATCAGTGAACTTGACTTCTTGGCTGTGTAGACCTTGCAGAGGTCATTCTTATTCATGGGACAAAGTACTGTATAAGTTATGGATGTTAGAGTTCAATCAAATGCAAAGCCTCTTATAAATTAACGTTAGTCACCTTAGCATTTTAGCTAAGCTAAATCTAAGTTAGGTAGCTTGTGATAACTGAGATAAATAGGCATGTTTCAACCAGCAGGCAAGAAGACCAGAGCTTCTACAGTTTGCAGCCGCATGACTTTTTAAGTTCTCCCACACCATCATATTGCTACACTCTCCTGTAGCTGCTCACATCAAATATAAAACACTGATGCTTGCCCACAAAGCCATCGTTCTTTAAAAGGGAGGCATGGCATAAGGATCCTTAATTTAATTACTTGTTATAGAGGAAGCTACTTAAAGCTTTAAACTCAGGACATACTTGGGCTCAGAAGATTGATTTGACATTGTATACATCATGTAAAATAAAATGTAAAGTAGATTAAGCAGAGGTAAGTCATTTAGGTGTAGCTCAGTGGTTAAGGTTTGGGCTTACGTCTCAGAAGGTCCTGGGTTCAAATCCCATCACCACCAAATTGCCACTTAACGAGCCCTTAAACAAGACCCTCAACTGATCAGATGTAAAAATTAGATAAAATTCTGGTCACTCTGGATAAGGGCATCTGCCAAATGCTGTAAATGTAAGTACTTGAAAATTAAATATACTTCATTGTTTTA
>JAOVVA010000054.1:21059965-21076062 GCA_028565275.1 Leiocassis micropogon
TGACGTCATGATTCGAATCTGCGCGCGCACTGCGCGCGACCGGGGAAACGTAGGGAAACTGAATTTCCCGGAACACCGGCACTGCTATGCTGAGTAGTATGGGGTTTGCCTAGCCACACTGGACAACTGAAGGCTGTATTAATTTTTTTTCTAATCTACAAATATCTAGTTTGAATGAGTGTCACAGAAAGAGATTTAGTCATGCATTAACATCTAAAAGGATGTTAGATATTTCATTTATAATTTGGTTTTTATTTCATTCATTGAATTTTTGGTTGGAGATCTCATCAGAGGGCCGTGTGGTCTGATTGGGATGTGTGGGGAGACTGGGGACGTTTCCACTTTATCATGAGAATGGTCTTGGACGCAACTGATACAGACAGCTGTTCTCTTATGAATTGTGACCGCTGTCACTTAATAGTTCAGGACTAAAATTCCTACAAACAGGTTTCTACCTGAGTAGACAATAATGACAGTTGACTCATATAACTTAAAAGCATAAACAATCCTGTGATATATAACACGCAGTATGACTGCAGATCAATCCCTGCTATCCGTTATCACCCAAATGAGGATGCGTTCCATGTCAAGTCTGGTTCCTCTTAAGGTTTCTTTCTACTGCCATCTCAGGGAGTTTTTCCTCACCACTGTCACCTTGGCTTGCTCATCAGGAATATTCTGATAAATTTGATTTATTCATATGTTTTCACACATTTCATACTGATTTCTGTAATTTTCTTTTGATTCTGTAAAAGCTACTTTGCGACAATGATCATTATTAAAAGCACTATATAAATAAAATTGAATTGAATGACAGCACAATAAATGTCCAGAAAGTCCATTCCATCATTGGAACATTGGATCATTGCTGAGAAGGTTTTTTTTTTTTGCTTTAAGAACAGGACATGTTCCTCATAACCACTAAAAGTAAACGTAGCATAAATTTCTGAATAAAAGAAAATATCTCCCTGTTACAACTCCCAAGTGTTAAAAGGTGATTCTAAGGTGTTTTAAAGTATGATATCCCTGCTAAGTACAGTACTGCCTTATCTGGAACTGTATTTATACCATACACTCTTTAGGTTCAACCTAGCCAAGTACTGTAGATACATGAAAAAAGCATGTGGAGGAACAAAATTCATTAATTGAGAGCCAATTTATCCAGGGACCAAGTTTGACAATCAGCTGACAACTGAGCCGTGAAGATAGTTTGTGAGTTTTTGTGAGAAACCTTCAAAGGATACTTAATAAATTTAATCTACAAAAAGGGTGTCTTTTCTTCACACCCCATGAAAATGTGGTTGCAGTGAAAACATCAGTGACAGTATGAGACAGAATTTATGGCAGATTACAGAACTCCATTAAGTTGTTGCTGATCAAATATTATTGTGGCATGTGGTGGCATTAGATGAAGACACATTCATAAACAGGATGTTCTGACCATACAGTAGAGATGATAACTGGGTGTTCTAAGTTAATACTGTATGTACAAAAAACATCCATTACCATTAAAGTCTGACACACTCACCAGCCAGATTAATATCATCAAAATAACACATTTGTGGGAGAAGAAGAGGAAGTGTCTCAAACTTAAATGTCTATTTTTTTTTATATTTTCCAAGAATGTCCCACATCTTCCTCATATTATCAGTGGCTGCAAACCACAGTACCAAAAATAAATAATGTCCAAAAGTGAGGATAACAAAATTATGAGCCCTACATTACATCTGTTATTTTTAGACATACATCTGGAGTATCATGACGCCAACTGGGAATGAGTGGTAACATGATATGCAGTATTCTGTAGAAGACTCGTAATTCCAGGACCATTGTCATATTGCACCATACAGCACCACAATACACCTTACTTTTCTCTTTATGCAAAAGACCTGCATGTGCACGTGCATGCACAGGCACGCATGCACGTGCACATAACAGTGTCAGATTATATCTATACAATAGATAACAATATTTACACAGAAGCAATTGCAGGGTTCACACATACATACACACAAGTTATGGCTTGGAGAAATGATTTGCACTCTACCTTTGGAACAAATCAGATACTGTTTGAAGGGCAAACTCGAGCAGTTTGACAAAATCTTGTATGGGAAAAGACTTAAACTATGTAAGCTTTTCAATCCATCTTTAAATCTTTGTCTCTCAAAAAAAAAAAATTTATTTGACAAAAAAAAAAAAAAAGAATGTAAAGCCAAGTCTTAGGTCCCTCACCAAACACTAGTAAATTATGTGAAGTTGGAAGGGCACTTAACATTTCGACCTCCATGGACCAGCAATGTGGTTTTTGATCATTACTCGTATTCCTGGCAAATTATCACACATGACTCCTTTTTGAGGTAAGTCCCATACCTCGTCATGCTACTTCGCAGAGCTAACAGCTTCAATGAGCTCCTTACAATATCAAAGTAGCCTAGCCCATACTACAGTGGTGTAGTGGTTTAGGTGATAAAGATAATAAAATTCTCAAAAAAAACCCTTTTCGTCTTGCAATTTGAGGTGAGCTAGGTAAGTGGTTACGGTGACGTGTTGCTAATCTATTATGCTCTGAATAACAAGTTAGTTTGACTCTCACCTTTGTGCCATGTGAGTTGTTTGGCATCCTCTTTTCTTGCTGTTTGTTTCACCCCAATGATGTATTAAAGCAGAATGCATTGTATGCAAGGTCTATGAGACTGTAGTGGATTGAGAAACCCCAGGCTGGTTGGCCACAGCTGCTGTTAGCCTCTTACTGTTAATCACTGGAGGTCCAACAAAGCAGTCTGCTGTCCAGAGAAGAATGGCAAGCAACCTGCGTCTTACATCTCTGGCATTTGGCAGATGACATTATCCAGAGTGAATTGCTTTGAACTCTTTGTCAATCGATACCACCAATTAAATGTAGATTAAAGTAAGTACTTTAGTTTAATGAAAGTTAATTTAATTACTATAGAGAGGGTAGGACTTTTGAAAGTTGCCAGTGTTAGTGCGAGTGTTGCTGTTAGGACACCTTGACCTCCTGTTTCTTAATAGAATAGGATGTTGGTCTATTTCCATGAGCTGTGTGAACATAAGATTAAGCTGATGGACAGACGAGTCCGATCCACTTTACACATGCAGATGTTATGGCCGCCTGCAAGAGCATCTCTCTTTTATGACCTGGTGTGCCTGTGTAGAAAAAATTTTAAATAATGTCAAACTCTGCTAAAATGAGTTTACTCTGCCACCTAGTGGTAGAAGATTCATCTGCAGCAAGTATAAATATTAAGGCTTTGTGTGAAATTCTCAGAGGCCCGGAGGGTTTGTCATATGTTATGTCTGGGAATGGTTGTGAGGTAAATGACTGTAAAAAGCTTGTTCGGGTGTATAAAATTTGGGTTAGCTTTATGTTGCTCAATAATAGTTGATTTACTATCAGCAAATGAACATTTACTATCACTAAATGAACATTTTGCCCATTTGCTGTTGTTGTACATCACAATATTGTACCCATTTGGCAGAAGAATGTTTTAATATTGTTTTGTTTATCTGTTCTAAAAAGTGTGAAGTCCAGTGTAATGAGACATGTATATCTGTATCTTCTTCTTGTTTATTATATTTTTAAATCAATAAAAGGAACTTTTACATGTAATATATGCAATATAGTCTTGAAAAACTAAAATTAAAAGATGGGCGCAAAGAGTTTGTGATATTGTTATTTGTCTAACTAGTAAGCTACTTAAGCCTACATACTATGGCATTCCTGAAACACTCCTTTATAATGTGTGTCTTACCAGTGCCTCATATTGATGAGCTAGTCAGTTATTGTAATTGGATCACTGCCATACCGCAGGTTTCACTTGATCATGGAAATGTTCCTGTAATTACTCGGCTTAATTGTCACCTGAGCCAAATTAATATTTTCCTGAGGGTTTCTAAGAAAATATGTGGTACATGCCCTGATTGGAGGAACGCATAATCTTGACTATCTGGGCTCTACCAGCCGCCCACTATCAAGACTTTTTAAATACTTCCTTGAATAGCAGGTGTCTACCATGATGCCACTTTCAGATATTGCATGCTGCAGTGTAGTCTCATATAGACTTGCATATATACTGTAGAGGTCATAAAAATAGGCCTGGACAAGGTTGTGATGGAACTCCAAAGTGCTCAAACACAGCCCAGGGGAAGTTGTGGGTAGCTGACCCAAAGACATTGGTAAGATTCAGAAGCACCAAATGGAATGATCTTCTATTACTTTGGCTTCCTTATTCTGATACCAGATCATGGTTGATTATTCCAGGCATCCTAAAAATTCCCGTATCCATTGCTTTCTGTATAGAAATGGTAATAAGTAGTGTCTGTCCAGGTACTTCCACAGCTCAGGTGGCTATCACTGAGAAGAACATTTAGTCTTTTTAGGAGAATGTTTAGGAGACTAATCTAGCAAAACTGTCAGCAGATTAGTCCTTTAAGTCCTTCCCTTTTGGGATTAGGATACCTCCTGCTCTGTGCAATGATGTTGGCATTGTCTGCTTTTGCCATCAAACCCTCATCAGCATCCAGAGATCACTTAGTATGTTTGGTGCATTTTGGAACTCCTGAGATGATGGAGGTCCTGCAAGATTTATGGTTCTTACCCCCAACCCAAGAGGGCTTTGATGGCTTACCAAAGCATCTGGCCTCATACTCCCAAACATTTAGAAGCCTAGTTAATGAAAAGGCTAAGACCTAACTCTACTAGTCAGGTTCCTACTAGAGCTTCCAGCTACACCATTCAAGGTCTGCTGGTTGTTGTGCATCCTCTGTCTTTTCAACTCTCATGTTAGGCATGTGAGGACCTTGTTGTACTGCCACATGTAATGGCCTTGTGTCAGGCTTGTTTTGCAGCTGACTATAATGTATTTATGTTGTTATGGATGAACTTATAGGGCATGTTGAGACTTACCACAGAATGTTCTTGAGAGGATTTAATATGCTATTTTCTTTCATAAGAAGGAGAAATCTCTTTCCTTTTCATATATTATTTTCTCGCATATTTTTTTTCATTGATTTTAATCTGTTCAAGCTATATTTTCTGACATTTTTGTTTCCCAGCAGGTATGGTAGATCAAAGCAGATCGCCACACCATGCCATCACTTGTCATTCTCACTGAGATTTTTACCCTGTACATCTTTGTTTCTTTTTCTTTTGCATTTTTATCAGGTAATCTGTGCACTTATATATATATATATACATTGTAAATGAAGGGGGGCTGACAAAATATGCAGTAACAAATGAAAGATGAAAAAAAAATACTTGGCTTTGTTTGTTTTTCTCTTGTACCTTTTGCTCTGTATATTGGTATAGCTCTGCTTACATTTCTTCTACAATGTTCTCTCTCTCTCTCTCTCTCTCTCTCTCTCTCTCTCTGTCAGCCCCAGGCTCTGCATCTTCTTTCACAACCCAATTGAAGGTGACAGGGACAGGGGGGATTAGGGGGGTGAAGGGGAAGGCGAGGGACGATGCACAACGGTGTCGCCTGCAGCAACACAATCATGGAAGAGGAAGCAAAAGGGAGAGGGCTAGAGAAACAACAGCAGGAAGAATGAGTTCTGGAAAGGAAGATGAAAAAAGTTGTGAAACCCTCCACTAAAGGAAAGAAACGTCTTTTTATGACATGAGCTGATGTGCTAAAGCCCAGCAAACCACACGCATGTGTAGACACATTCTGTATATACAGAACGTGACCCAGCAGACTGTGGATGCAGAATGTGGATCTGATTCACTTTATGTTACTTATTCACATTATGTGGTCAGATATTTCCTTTCTTTTTTGCTTTTAAAGACTTGATGAATATTTGCCATGGCATTGTTACCATGGTGATTGGCCTCTTCTGTCCATAATACCAACCCCCCTTCCCAACCACTCCCAACGTTCAAACACACACATGTGCAAAAGTTATAGAATAGGAGAAAGCAAGACAGAAAGACAATAGATATTCAATAATCTATTAAAGCAGAGGAATGTGGCTAAATAAGATAATTTTAATTCTATAGAACAAGAGAAATGAAAAATGTGAAAAAAGTGGTTGTCACTAATAATGACAGATAAAGAGGGAGTTCACAGAATAATTAAAGAAACAATATGAATAGTGCAAGTGACCAAGAGAGAAAGATGGCGTGTGTGTTTGTGTGTGCATGTGTGTGTTTGCATGTGTGTGTGTGCACGTGTGTGTGTGTGTGTGTGTGTGTGTGTGTGTGTGTGTGTGTGTGTGCGTGTGTGTGTGTGTGTGAACGAGGGGTAGAGAGAGATGAAGCAAGAGAAAAAGAGGGTGACAGGAATGAACTAACGAGTTCCAAAAAAATTGCATGCCCTAAAGCTATATGCAGCTCTGTGAAGAGATACACAGACATACGCACATTTACACAGTCACACAAGCACACAAAGACACGTCCAGCAGCGTTACAAATCCATACAACAATAGACAAAATAAAATAGCACCTTAAATTTATTTCACCTTTATTCACCTTTATTATTATTATTATTATTATTATTATTATTGTTATTATTATTATTATTATTTATTTATTCATTTATTCATTATATCTTAGGAGGTACCCAAAACCTGCAAGGAAGTACTGAATTTAGCAGCTATGTTTATGTATGCATTCATTTCTTTTTTGATTTCTTTATCTCTTTCATTTGTATTACAATAAAAAATATTGTTAGCTGTATCTCTAAGCATTATTTAGTTATATCAATACAAAGTAAATGCACTACAAAGAACAATGAATTACTTTAAGAAATAAATCCTAAGTCACTAATACACTTCAATACACTATGTCCAAAGAGACCAGCCTCATTGATATTTTTTTTATTTTAATTTTTTTTAGGAAGAGAATCTGGACTTTTTGGTGGGTCAGCCAGAGTGTGATGTACTGTCCTACCTACAGTTTACTGTTATTGTTTGTGCTTCTTTTTGTGGTGGAGTTCTTTTTTGATGGCATTCAGTCCGATGTGAAAGTTCCTTATCTCTCTCCACTATACACACAAAATTGAGAAGCGGGCAGTGCTGGCTCTGGGCTGCTGATTGCATGGTTTGAGTCTTGTGACTGCCAGGTTGCCACTGTACAAGGCCCATAACCCAATGCCCACATAAGCATTTCAGTGGGAAATCGGACGAACTGACACAGTACAGTTAATGTTGATCTGCAAGAATAGTGTATTGTGGATGGTGAAAGGGGGTGAAATCTGAAGCAATTTTTTGGGTGTCAGCAGGCCTTTATTAATGTGGATAGTATTAGCTTGGATTCATCATCCAAACATCATCTGGTAAACATTTTTAATCAAATGCAAAAATGCATTTGATCTTGTGACATATTGCCAGTTAACAAATGGTATTCCTGCTACATCTTGTTGATGTAACTTTATATATATATAAGTTATTTATATATAACTTTACAAAACCAATATATACGCACGTACTGTATACCAGACATGTATGTGCTGTTAGGGAAATAGTTTGATGTTATGTGGAGACAGATGTTATACAGAACAAACTTGAAAACGAATAGTACGGTAGTAGAAAAATGAAATGATGCATCAAGAAGAACACATGTGAAGGGTATGCAAATGCGAACCCTTTTTATATCACCTGCTATGACCTCAATATTGCATCTCCTCAATAAGGCATGACAAGATTAATTACAGCTTTTTAACCTGTAGGTTTTTGCACAAGTTATGGGGATTGTAAAAATCTTTTTGAGTCTAAAAAGGTTCAAACCCAGAGCAGACAACCAGTTCAATAGGAAAATACTAGCAATTTTAGGCTAACTTGAGCAGACTGCACATATTTATTGGGTAATAATGAATAACCATTACTTAATCCGAATTCTATTTATGGTTGCTACTGTACTGTTATTCGAAACGGTACACATGGTGTCCTGCATACAACAAATTTACACATAATTAAGTATTACTCTAAGAGGTCACATGATTAGACATGTATCTAAAAAAATTATTCAGAATGTCTCAATACTCAAACATGATATTATAGTGTGGAACCTAGACCCCCCCCCCCCAATTCTAGACACATGTGCTACCCTATCAAGACTCTGCTACAGTATATAACTAATGGATTAGTAAGGATGTTAAATATTCATTTAGAATTATTTTTCACTGCCCAATTTTATCTTTTTCCCCCTGAAATTCTCCATTATCTCTCTCGTTTTTTCCATTGCTCCTCTTTCTCTTCCCTTCCTCCCCTCTGTGACATTAAGTTTAAACTTGACACTGATGTTGACTCACTGTGTCACCTACTCTCTCTCTCTCTCTCTCTCTTGCTTTGAGGACATAAGTGCCCGCAGACGCAATTCTCTCTGGAGCCCTCCCTCCATCTCACTCTCTTCCACTCTGTCTAACTCCATCTCTCTCTCTCTCTCTCTCTCTCTCTCTCTCTCTCTCTCTTCCATTCTTTGCCCTGATATCTCACTCTTTATCTTACAAACATACAGTCCATTGTCAACAAACAGAACAAGCAGGATAAAACTTCTGTCTTTTATAAAGAGCGATGACTTTGGTATCACACTCTACGTGTTGTGCATAAATCAACATTTGGTAAGTTTTTGTTTTTACTTTTATTTAATTTGTATTTTACTGTCATTAAAGGAGTCTGTTGATTTTTCTGTCTGGATAGTCATGGGAAAACTTAAAAAAAAAAAAACATTGGACCTGGGCTACTGAACATGATTGTACTATAGCATTCACACCCTTATTTTCATTTAGTCCATTTCAGTTATTTGTGCAGGTTTGT
This sequence comes from Leiocassis micropogon, assembly GCA_028565275.1. Classification (NCBI taxonomy): domain Eukaryota; kingdom Metazoa; phylum Chordata; class Actinopteri; order Siluriformes; family Bagridae; genus Leiocassis; species Leiocassis micropogon. Next base: position 21,068,738 of record JAOVVA010000054.1, read on the forward strand.
CCATTTGTGCCTGTTTTCATAAATGTTATTTAGACTGGTTGTATTTTACTGTATAATATACAATGAAAAAAAAAACCTATTACAATTTTATAAATTAATGATGCCAAATTTTCACATACTACTAAAACCTACTTAAATTATTACACTGCTCTAACATGCTCACATTAACCATTTAGATGTTTTACTGTATGTATATTTAAGCTCAAATGCCGTAAATGTGGACGATAACTACATGTAATTCTAATGCAGTGCTCTTCCAATAGTTATGTTTGCCCAGTGAATAAATGTACAACATGAGAGGAATCTTTCTGTTCATATAACACATTCCAGGTTTTGCTGTCAGGATGATGCTAATTCTTTTTAATGCCAGACCTGTGTAGATTCATGCCATCTCTCTGTCTCTATCTCTCTCTCTCTCTCTCTCTCTCTCTCTCTCTCTCACACACACACACGCATGGTCCACAATAGTTAGAGGTCACGGCTAGTTTTTGTTGCTTACATGCTCATCTCTGTTTCTCTCTAGTTTGAAGAACATAGTGTATGATGTACGAGAAGTTAACAATGCTGAATTTGCAAAGTAGTTCGAACTGGAACATGCCCAGTGACTGGTACCATCAGCAGAACACCACTGCCACCCATCACAGCACAGGTGACTTTACATTTGAGATTATTGTGTTAAAAGCACATCAGGTTTAAACTGTTTGCACTCCATTAACAAATTTTGCTTTTTTGGCAACATTTTTACTGTAAATTATTGACTAGTAATTTGCACTGATTATGTATAATTGACTTGGGGAAAAAGTGTCAGTTTTAAAACTAAACCTCTTCTTTGTAGTGTCTGATGGCTGCATGGTGGACACGAACACAGGGATGGGGACAAGAGGAGGAAGAGTGCAGATGGACAGGGACGAGGGTGAAGAATCACAACTGCGGCTGCAGCTAAAGAGGAAACTGCAGAGGAACAGGACCAGCTTTACTCAAGAGCAGATTGAAGCTCTGGAGAAAGGTACAAGTCTCTGTTTTGGGATGTGAGTGTGAATTCTACCTGTCGTAAAGTAATGATTTTATTTTAGTAAAATTTAGTTTATTTTGATATGCCAAATGCATATTATTCTCATCTAAACCATAAATATTGACAAAATTTATAATATAACAGATAATATAATTATTGTAAAATCTTTGCTTTTTGGGGCAATCTGTGCTTTTTTTGTTCTGTAAGAACAATAATGATAGGGTATTTTGCAAGTATTTCCTAGAAAATTGCTGTGTCTCCATTTATGATATTAGCAATGAGCGATTATCCTAAAAGTTTATATCACATACACGCCAATCATAGAAGGCTTTCTGTACAAAGGAATTGGGCAAGGCAATGGGCAATGCACTGGATCCAGTCAAAGAGAAAAATACCATTTTCAACTCCAACTGAAGGGCGTACAAGGCCTTTGTGCGGGGGATCTTTCATTCAGAACTATTTCCTAGACTACTAGTCCACAACTGGAAATTGAGACGGAAGGGTCAGACTCACAAACATAGATGTCTTGGCTGAGGCTGCTGTAACTTGTCTTCTGAAAGTCCTCAGTCTATTACTGAGTCCTTTTGGTCATTGTGCAGAAACATCCAGAAACAGGATTCTGTGGCCTACTTATTATAGTAGAAAGGAGGGGACAAAAGTAGACTGAGATTAAGCTGACTGGGCATGGTCTAATGCCAGATCTGTGATGAGTCCAGATACCTGATGAGTTGGTCTTGGAAGAGCCAGAAATGTGTAAATAGGCTCATCTAAAGTTTTCTTTTTTCAGGATGATACTGTTTATGCTTATTTCACCATGATGTCTGGAATAGCTTTCGTACTGTCACTATCACTTAAATGGCATCTGTGACATCTGAGAACTGGAAAGAATTTTAGGGTGAAAAGGACCATTGTAAATTCCTGTTCTGCTACACTCCAAGTTGAACTTTTTATGTTAGAGATTGTTGTCAACGCATCACACTCAAGTAAGGACATGCTCGTGTCCATTTTGTTTGCGGTCCATCCAGAGACTTGTAATCTATCAGATTCTGAAACCGCATAGCGTATCCTGGCTGAATATTATCAACAAGCACAATAATATCCAATAAAGTATAATAGAGTGATAAATTTAGCCCCATGTTCATAGAAGGGTCAGATTAAGTGCTACAACGAGATTCAAGGTAGGAAAGCATGATTCATGGTGAGGCTAAACAGGACCTGGTCCAAATATGGTAATATTCTGGATCTAAATATAGCTATATTCTAATACCAATTGCCATCATGGCAACACCCATGCATCTTGAAAACAGTCATTGTGTTATGGAGAAGCAGAACAGTAAGTAGGATTTTAAATTTTAATGCCTCCCCTTGGAACAGCATTGATGCAGCAGTGAAGGAATGCATTTTATGTTGGGGGTTTCACTGACATCCTCCATACCTACTCACTGGACAGTCTAAGTGTATCAATCTCATGGTTCCCTATTAGAGGGATAGAAAGAATATTGGGCAGAGATCTATACAGAGCATTGTACTAAAAATCACATGCTCCAGTATCAGTTCCTGCATCTTTGATTGCAGGAAAGCAATGCCTGCTGGAACATGCGGAAAAATGCGGTTCCTAGATTGAACCCTGGGTGTCCCTGTCATACCTGTCCCACACCTATTCAAAATGTTAAGGAGGTAACATGTAAGTGGCAAATTGATCGCCCTATCATCTGGAGACTGCAAGTTCGATTCCCAGTTGATGCTCTAGCCTCCCACAGCTGGGGCCCTGGAGAGATCTGATTGGCTACGCTCTCTCAGCAGGGTGGGGTGGGAGGCCCTCCCTGATTGAGTAGTAGCCCTAATGTGGGAGCCCCCTAGTGACGGGTGGAAATTGGATCCGACTAAATTAGGGAGAAAATCGTTACATGGCAAAGAAGTAAAAAAGTATTATATGTATTTGTATGAGAAAAAATAATAAAAAGAAAATATTTAGAAAATGTTGACCAAATAAATAATGCTATGCTCACTTCATGGCTGCTTCGGTTTTTCAAGAAGGCCTAAAGTTCCAAAGCATACCACTTCATCTGTCACACATGGTGGAGGCTGTTTTATGGCATTAGCCCATATGCCTGCTGCTGGAACTGGGCCATTGGTGTTTATTGATAATTGACTGCTAACAGAAATAGCAAGATGAATTCTAAGCATATAGAGACGTACTTTCTGCTCAGACTCAGTCAAAAGCTACAAAACTGATAGGACAGCATGTTACAGTACAGATGGATAATGTCACAAATGTACCACAAATGTAATGAAGGAACAATCTAATAAATGGAGAAACAAACTAATAAACAATCTAAAAAAAAATTATTCCTAAACTGTTAAAATTCATTTATTAAACCCTTTGAATTAAAACTGAAATTACTGTATGCATGTCAATCACATGCTTCATTTTAAATCAATTATGGTGGTGCACAGAGCCTAATTTATAAACATTGATTCACTGTCCAAATACATATGGACCTGATTATATTTAATTTAATATTTGATTTGGCATTTTGTAACTATTCTAGCATCCTTCCCACCCCACATACACCTGCATACATAATGTGTGTAAATACATGAAAGAAAATAATGGCATTACTGTACAATACCAGAATAAGTGCCCTGATTACATGTCTCAAGTGATTTTAGTAAAAGAAAGCACTCGTTCATATATGTTTTACCTGGATGTTGTGGACTCCTCTGTCTGACCTTCTTTCATATTTCATTTCTTTTTTTTGTGCAGAATTTGAGCGGACACACTACCCTGACGTCTTTGCACGAGAACGTCTAGCAAATAAAATAGACCTTCCAGAAGCACGGATCCAAGTATGATGTTCTGACCTTGCATTTCCTTTAATCCTAGTCTAATTATAATTTATGGTAATGTCAATGCCATGGTAATGCAATCAAGCCTGAAAAAAAGGTCCAAAGGACCAAGCTTCTCCTAAAACCAGAGTTTCTACTCATCTCTTTGAGACTTTATGTGCATTAGTATAAATATGTACTATGTCTCACATGTGGCAGCACGGTGACGTAGTGGTTAGCACTGTTGCCTTGCAATTTTCCTCCAATAATCCAACGACATGCAGATTAGGCTAACTGGCAGTCCCATATTTCTCGATCTGCTGCAAATTGTGTGAAGGCACGTGTGAATGGTGACCGGAGGAACTACAGAGGTTCCTAGATGGATGGATAGAGATTTACCACATGTACAGTAGCTTTAATCCAACAGCTAATAAGTCTCATGTGCCACATCTGTATGTCTCTCCACATCACGACTGACTAACAGGTGTGGTTTTCCAACCGAAGAGCCAAATGGAGGCGGGAAGAAAAGCTGCGCAACCAGAAGAAATCTGGGAGTGGAACGTCATGCACCCAAACACTTACTCCACTTAGCACTTCCTTTAATTCAGCCCTCTATCAGCAGCACAGCAACACTGCAGGTGTGTACTCATACTCACTTTCAGTAAAGTGTGCTGGCCATTCTATTCTAGCATACAAAATTGGATATGATATTTGCATGGTATAAATGTTTGATCTAAATGCTTCTGTATTTGTGTGTGTGTGTGTGTGTATTTGTCTGTCTGTCTGTCTGTATGTGTTAGGTTCCATGATTACTCAAATTGAGACATCTCTTCCTAGCTACAGTTCCCTCTCTGTTTATTCTGGAGTACAGGTAATGTTTATTTGATTTATATAGTGCTATTTTGATTAATATCCTGCAGAACCCAAGCCACAATTAAACATAATCATTATAAGAGAACAAAAATTGAATAAATTGCATTTGTGACATTACATTTCAATAGATACAAGATGCCCTTAGTGGTCATGATGTCATGATTACATTGCATAATTTAACAGTAAGGATGCAGATTTACAGTGTAATTTAAGTGGCATGTACTATAATCACTAAAAATGTTTGAGGAAAAATATTATACATACACTATATGGACAAAAGTACTTGGCCAAACCTGTTAATTATTGAAATCAGGTGTTTCAATCAGGCCCATTATCCCCAGTGAAGGGCAATCCTAATGCTTCAACATATCAAGACATCTTGGGCATTGCAATGATTCCAACTTTTTAGGGAAGGCTCTTTTCTATAACAACATGACTGTGCCCCAGTGCACAACGTAAGGACTATAAAGGCATGGTTTGATGAGTTCTGTGTAAAAGAACTTGACTGGACCACACAGAGCCCTGACCTCAACCCCATCAAGCACGTTTGGGATGAACTGGAACGGAGATTGCGAGCCAGGCCTTCTTATCGAACACCAGTGCCTGACCTGATAAATGAGCACAAATTCCCACAGAAACACTCCAAAATCTTGTGGACAGCCTTCCAAGAAGAGTTGAACCTGTTATAGCTATAAAAGGGGAAACAACTCCATATTGAAGTTTACAATATGTATTTGGATACAGTGTCATTGCAGGTTTGAATAAATACTTTTGTCCATACAGTGTATTCTGAGCATGTAATGTTTGTAAGCTAATGATGCCCTCTTGTGGTTAGAGGTACAAAAGAGGCATGGCAAAAAACAATTAATGATAAACGATAAATGATCATCATTGCTCTATCAAAAATACATTTCATTCTTAAAAAGAAAAACTCTTTTCTCTATCCCACTCTTTCCTTAATTCCTTATTCCTTAATATTCACTCCGGTTATGTTTTATTGTGAATTTCTGTTTTATGGCATGAATTTGAATTGTCTGGGTAGTCTGCCCCATCATATCCTTGCATGATGCCCCCTTCCCCTTCTGCCCCACAATCCTTTGAGCCTTCTTCTTACCCCTCCCCTCACCTCCCAGGCCCACCTACCGGAAACAGCAGCACAGGTAAGATCCTTCCTGTTTCATATGTATGTCAATTTCAGTTTAACTGTTTATAAACAATAATAATACATAATATAAATAATTGTAACAAAATAAAATTATATATATATATATTGTTTATTAGTTATAAAATAAATGAAAATGTTTAATTTCTATCAAAAGTGGAGACCAATAATGAAAACTGGAACAACAGTAAAATCTAAATTATTTGGATGGGTTTCTATAATGAACATGGAAACCTACATAGTATTACTTGTACAGTCCCCTCCGAATGTATGAGAATGGAAATGCCAATTTTTTTGTTTTTACTATACACTGAAGACATTTGGGTTTGAGATCAAAAGATGAATACAAGGTAGATTGGAAAGTTTCCTTTCATCTTCTTAGCATTGTTCCTTTGCTGACAGACCAGATTTTATGCTGAGCAAAAGTACTTAAGGTAGATGAAAGTGTATGCTGTTGTTCTAATGGGCTGCTTATGTTAGGGGTCACCACAGTGCATTATCAAGTCTGCACATTTTCAAGCGTGGCAAAGGGTTTATGACAGGTGTGCTTTCTGAAATAACCTCCCCATTTCTATCCAAACGTTGGCACCGGCACTAAGGGTGCCCTTTAATCCTGGCTGGTATGGGAAGTGAACCCAGGCCTTGCGCATGGCAGGCGAGACACCTACCCCTGAGCCATCAGTGACCTAAATAGTTAAAGCAAATACAGTATTATTACTTTAAAGCAAATAATCTTTTAACAGTAAATATTGCTTTCTTGCACAGTAACAACTTGAAACAACTTCTTGTAACAGCTGTAATAAGCCCGCACTTCTGATTTCATGAGTTCTTGACCAATGAGCAGATCATTTCTTTCTTCACACTTTTGCATCCCCTTTGGTAAAGGGTAAATCGTGGCTCCAGAATTTTGTGGCTCATCTCTGTATTCCAGTCTGACTCCTGATTTTTACTGCTTCTGATTGGCTTGCATTCTGTAGCAATTTAAATATTCTGTGAAAGGTGGATTGTGTTACTTTATCCTGTTCTGTGCAGGTGGTTGTTGTCACTGGGCTTTTCTTCACAGCTCTTTCATCAACTTTCATCAACTTTCACATTTTCTTTCCCAACCTGTTTTGATGTCCGGATGTTTGTACACAAGTGGATTTTTTTTTTTTGCCAAATTTTTATGCAATGACTCTAGAGAAATGAAATTAGATTCAAATATCTGATTAGATATTTTTATTAAAAACACCCTGTTAAGAAGGACATATTCCAGTATCTTTTAAAAGATGATGGGTGTCCTCAAACAAAAGGTGCCATTTTCCACCCTTTTTCTTAGCAAAGATAAATTAAATTAAATTAAATTTTATTTCTATAGCGCTTTTAACAATTATAATTGTCGCAAAGCAGCTTTACACAATCAAAAGAATTATTTAAGTTTGTATGGAATGTGAGTGTGCATGAATCAAA
>JAOVVA010000054.1:21079712-21090814 GCA_028565275.1 Leiocassis micropogon
GTCACCTGACCAAGGTTATATAAGCCAAAAATTTGGCGTGTTTGATACACACATGCTTCACAACCAGCAACACAAAAGATGTTCCCATAGCGTTTTCACGTAGCCTCTCTTTCCCGCTTTTTCAGGGAACTTTTTCGTTCTTAGACGAAGATACTCGCGCGTTCTTCAAAAAACGTAAAAACTAGTTGCTATTAATATTATTGTTGTATAAACAGAAAAGCTAAATAATTTAAATGCTGATACAAACGACAGGAGGCGCACTGTTTTTTGTTGTTGGTGTTTTGCTCAAGTAGCCTAACTTAACTCCACATTACCTATCACATCATACACAATGCTTGACAAAAACGTCAACAGGGCATCTGTAATGAATGCAAGTGATGTTGATGAGGTTGATGAACTGTGGTTCAGGAGACAACCATAGTTATATTTTGCACATTGCTATTTAGGTGGCATTGTGGCTTAGTGGTCAGCACTGTTGCCTTTCGATTCGATTCGATTCCCACCTCGGGGTCTGTGTACTTAAAAATTGGCATGCTCTCCCTGTGTTTGTTTTTTTTCCTCCCAAAGACATGCAGATTAGGCTAACTGAAGTTCCCAAATTGCCAGTAGTGTGTGAACGAGCATGTGAGTGTGTGTACGTGTGTGCCCTGCGATGGGTTGGCACCTAAGTCTCCTGGGATAGGCTCCCGGCCCCCTGCAGCCCTGTAAACATGAAAAAAACGGTATAGATGATGAGTGAGTGAGACATTACTATTTATTGTTTTATTTTTCATTTGAATGTAAAAAAAATTATGTCTGGAAAGAGCATCCTTGTTTGTTTTTTCCTCACTGGAGGAATTTGGAGGAATACTGATATTCCATAATCCATGTCAGGACAAGTCCACTTACAGTTTATGTTCAATACAGCTATTTGGATAATTAAACATATCTTTAGCATAACATGGATGTCAGTTTTCTTTGTAATAAATAAACAAATAATCATTGAAACAGACACGCATTTGCACATAACTGAATGCTGGACTAGAGTGAATTTGAATGGGGATACCATGTTAAACCAAATATCATATATCAAGTTTTTCGTGCACTTGAATTCATACTCATAATTGTTTTCAGCAACATGGCATGTAGCTCAATCATGTCAATGAAGTAACTGATCTGAACTGATTAACGCTTCATTTGCTTTGTTTTGTGTTATAGGTCTGATCACACCTGGCATTTCAGTACCGGTCCAGGTCCCAATAAACGAGCAGAACATGGGCCAGAACTTGGGCCAGTACTGGGCCCGACTGCAGTGAAGAAAAAGCAATTCATGAGCATGTAAAGAAGTGATGGAGTCTGAAATAAAAGCTTGAAGAGAACGCTCATGGACTCAGCTATTCTGAATTCTCAGTCTAGAGTTCACAGGGATACAAAATATGAATTACCATTCAAGATTAATGCATTCTGCAAAAGTGTTGTAACTTTCTGATTTTGTAACCTATATTGCATTGTCACCAGCACGACATGGTTGCAATGCACTATGCTTGATATTCTGCTGTTTAAACTTTGACTACTGAATTCGCAAGAATTATACATAAGTGTTATCAGGATTCATTTGAAAAATTGCTACATTTGAGTGATGAGTAGGTTTTTGTTTCCATTCATGGCCTGAGAGACAGGCAAACATTTTTTAAGTTACACAAAGCACTAAAAAAAGGAAATCCTGTAAGTTTGTTTACAAAAGTATTCAATTCTCTTTTAGAATAGTTTCATAATGGGAGATTTTTTTTTCATGGAAAATTTCCATGCGGAATGAAAAATGCTGCGAATATGAACTTTTGGTAAATTTCTAAATCATCTTTTTTCAATTTACACTTTTTTTTTAGAGACACATACTTTCACATGTGGACTTTTCACATGTAGTGCATGTCTTTGTGTGTGTGTACTTTTTTTTAACAGAAGATACATTTATTTTTACTTGTGGATTCACATATGAATATGTGATAGGGGGATTCCACCATACAGAAACTGTGAGAGGAAGTCAAAAAACATATTGTAAAAACACTGCAGCAGAGCCATTGTGTCAAAAGCTGACATCCGTCGAAAAGCATGCACTACAGCGAACGACTATCAGTACTCATTAAAAAGCCAGTGACAATCAGTGCCAATTATGCGTCTTGTATTTTCAGAATCACTTTAAAAGCACTTGACAATCCAAAGTTTCTCATCACTGCTTTTTGCCCCGACATATCACCATGCTTTAATTTAAACTTTAAAAAAAATACATTTGATATTTTATTCATATTCATATTTTTTGCCATCTTCTGTGTAACCATGTTTAAATGGTACGATTTCTGATTTGTGTACTCCTTTTAGTATATGCTCATTAAATTTGTGAATTTGTACATACTGTATGTGCATGCGTGTGTGTTTAAGGGCACAAATGCAATGCAATTGTTTTTTTTTCATGTAAGAATGAAAAAAGTGTCTTTTTCCTGCAGTAAACCTATTTTGTGTATGCACTGAACCCTTTAATAAAAATCTATGTGTAGTCAGTAAAACTAAGGGGTTGTTTTATTCCACGTCAAAAGACAACACATTTAACTGGTAAAAATACATCAATGGTTGCTTTGCCTACACTATGCTAGTCATTTAAAAAAAGTTTCAAGTTCCCTGACATTTGACGTTACTGTGGCCTTGAGCCTGTTTGAATCATTTCCAGAATGAAACCAATTTATCTTTTGGTCACAGTGATAAATCCATATAAATCCTACAAGTATTCGATCATTTTGTTCTTGACTCATAGTCCTGGATGGATGGACAGATGGACAACCTGAAAAACATAATACAACATGAACCACATTCTTAAAAATGAATTTGCACTATCAAATTTATTTTTATTTTTTGTAATTTCAAACAATGCATATTAAATTGTATTGGGATCTCTATTTTCCATTTCTTGTTAATAGGCACTTAATATAAAATTTTTTTTATGTGCTTAGTGGATATAAAAGTGTAATTAGCAAAAACATGCTTGCTCAAGATTGGCAGATTTACCTCGGTTCACATTTATTTATTTCTTTATTTATTTATATGATATTTTTTTTATTATCTATACAATAAGCTGCATTATCTGTACGGCTGTGTTTATGCATATTTCTAACAGAACAAACAGGCCTACAATGATTGCGAAATATGTTGTTTGGCTAAGTTGTAATGTTTTGCATGACTTTGTCTTGTGTATAATGTAGGCACAATACAAAAAAAGATTATTCTGAATTTTTTCGAGTCCTGATCAATATGGTTTAAGTATAATCAACTGTCAGGAGAGTGAATATCTATTTAATGCGTTTCTCCTTGTTTTTATTACATGATAGTATGGAGGCAAATGCTATGAAGATGGTTGATGCTTGACCCTCACAATCTCTCTCTCTCTCTCTCTCATTTTAGACACACACACACACACACACACACACACACACACACACACTAGACCAACATAATCCCCCCACCCCCACCACCACTAATAACATTATTAGTCTGGCTGAGAAGCTGCACAGTTTGGAAGGCAGGATAAAAAATATCACAATCTATCATTTGTCTACTTGGTGCTGCAGTGCTGCTACTGTATGTGTTTACACTTTCTTGCACTCTGTGAAGTTTAGTCCATATTAGCTTAGTTCCATTTAAAAATGTCGATCACAATGAGCACAGGAAATGTGCAACATTATTTCTATACATTACGACATACCAGTTTTGCAGGTTAATTCTTTAAATCAAAGAATTTTGCTTCTTTACACATTGCTGCTACCTTGTGGTTAAAACAAGCTTGGATCCAAATGTACTTTTAATACCAGACTTACAATTTTAAATAAAAATAGATGTTATCATCAACAAGGTCCCATGTTACCCTATAAGAAAAATATATATATATATATGTGCAGACTCCATTCAGTTCTCATCTGACTAATTTACGCACATGCAGTTCCTGTTCTGTTGTAACAGGAATTGTCTTAATCATGCTTCGTATTTTAACCACATCACTTATGTCATTCTACCTTGACAACACAATTGACGAGAGTAATCTGTGAAATAAAAGTAATAAAGACAAAGGGGCTTTAAGTGATGCTGTTGTGGCTGCTGTTGTATACCTGGTCCTTTCCTTAGTTTTGCAGGAAAAACTTGGAAGACTCCTGGATCAAGACTAAACATTTCTATTTAGCTAATTTAAAGGCCTTGCTCGAGAGCTCTTTGTTAGTGCTGGGAATGATACTTGCAACATACTGGTCACTAGCTCATGACTTTAACCACTAACCACAAAGAATCTACTGCTGCTGCAGCTGGATCTATGATGCATGATTTTATTAAATTATAAAAACTGTGATAATAATCAATCCTATGCAAACGCAGTGAATAAAAACAGAGGTTCAAATATGATTTTTGTTTCTAGCTTGATGGCAGAACTTGGTGCTCTTATAATAATAATAATAACATGTGACCATAAAACCTGAAATAAACTCAAGTTTTGTTATTGTACATCTTATGTACATTTGGCTGGATGATTTGCATATATATGATTTATGAAATATCTGCAGTAAACAAATTAGATGTAATTAAATGAAGAATTGTTGTCTAGTCAAATGCTGAAAGCAAGTAGGTCCAGTCATGTATACTTCCTACCTCCTACAGCTCACTTCCTGTGCTTTGATGTGGGGTTGGTGGATGTGTGTCAACTGCAGTTTCCTGGCTTGGTTATTAATATAACTGAATCTACCTTTAAAGCAGCTGTGTTACCAAACAGGAAAATTATTGTTAACTAAGTGGTTAATCAAGGGCTTACTTACAAGTCTAGAAATGAGTCTTCACACATTTAAATTATACTGCTTATGTTTACTGGTAATTTTATGGTATGTTTTTATTATATTTATTATATTGTTGTTTTTAAACTCTTGCTAAAAAAAACTAATGTATGTAAAGTTTTTATTGAAGTCATATTGAATGTGGCATAGCTGTGAGAGTTGGCAACTAGACTTGTGGTATGATGTTTAGTATATATGTTTAACTTGGGAGTAAAATGAGAACTGAGAGGTGTGTGACAAGTGTTGCATTAAACACCACACTGAGTAAGGTGCCCATTGCTTTATATTGATTTTTTTTTAGACATGATCGATTCATATTTTTAGATAGTGACTTATGTCAAATAATAGTTATACATTTCAGTATATATATTCTAATATATTGATAAACTAAATATTAAACATAAATTGTAAATATAAATGCCAATATAAATGTAGAAGTTACGTTATATGGTCATTTACCTTGTCCTCACTGAGTGTGCACCATGGGTAAACACACACCAGTTCCCATGTTTACACGATATAGGATGATTTTGTTGGCCCTTTCTTTTTTTTAGAAAGTCCTATGACCCCTAAGGTATTGTTGCAAATAATCTGATTGAAATTAAATCAATTTCTGTAAATTCACAGTCCAAAGGCATGCAGATTAGGTTAATTGGCATTCTTAAATTGCCCCATAGTGTGTGAATAAGCGTGTGAGTGTGTGTACTGTATGTGTGTGTGCTCTGCAATGATGGATTAGCACTCCATCCAGGGTGTACCTTGCTGCATGCCCTAAGTTTCCTGCCATAGGCTCCAGGCCCCCCACGACCCTTTATACAGGATTATACAGGAGTGAGTGAGTGAGTTATGATCTTAAGAAAGGAATATTTGCTGTATGCTTTATTAAACATATATACTGTACAACAGAGATGAGTGCGTCTGTTTTAGCTTAAATCAGTGAAAACTGCAAACAGTTTCTTTCAACAATTAAATCCTGGGTTAAAGCCTGTTTATTTAAATTTTCCCAACTTTCCCCTTGCTAGTCAATAAAGTACATTTATTTATCTAGTCATCTCTCTATCTAGCTGTATGTATATGTTTGGATATTAGTTTCTGTCATTTAAGAAGATGGCTCAGAAATCTGCAGCTATACTGTCATCGATACTATAATGATCATGAAAAGATGGTCGTTTCAGAAATGTACCGCAAAGATTGATTTGGGATGCTCATTTTGGACCATTGTGTCATTTCAAAGCTATGAAATTACACTGAAGATATATTAATTTCAATAACTTCATAAAACATGTGCATGAAGTCTGCATTGTGCCCTGGGTCGACATTTCTGCTACATTGTGCTGATATCGTAAGAAAACCAACTTCAGTGTGCATGAATAGACTTTATTTAATGTGCCATAGTAATCAGACCAGGATCTAGCTCTAAATGCAAAATAATAAAAAATTTAGTCTTGCTATTAACTCTATATACCGCTACATTGTATATAACATAATAAATTTTGTAAAACCCTAAAGAAGACAATTTTGGAATCAGTCACAGAAAAAGAAAGAATGTAGCAAATTCAATATACATTTCATGTTTTACATTACAGAATTAAAATGCAATTAATGCTCTTTTGGGAAAGTGCTTTTAAAAAAAAATAATAATTAACTAAATTAAGCATGTTAATTTCCTTCCCACATCTTATTGCTTGCTGTGGTTACCCTCACAGGTTTATTTCCCCAATACGTCACAATGTCTGTCACAGGATGATACAAGTGTCAAAGTATAGGTATAAAGCTTTATATAGAGGTGTTTGTACTTAGGAAACCACAACTGGTGAGAACCAGTGAGGTGCAATGTGCTGTGACATCCTCCTCATAACAGTCATGGAAGTGACACCAACATAATGATATGTTTTAAGATAATTTACATGCTAAAAAATGTAAAGTAACAGGTTTTATATTAACAAATTACAAGTTTACTCTCTACTAAGAGCAACCACCTCATGTGAACCAATATGAAAGATTTAGTTTCTTTTCTTTCTGCTACATCAACTCAATAGTAAAACAACAAATGTAGATTGTTCTGTACACTATTTGAACTAATTTACCAAGATTCAAGCAGGTCATAGAAAAAGAAGCATGAAGAAATGGTGTGTTTTGACATTGAGGTGTGACAGTTAAGTGCATCCACCCAAAAGGAAGTTAACATCCTGTGCATGTAGTTTAACAGACTGTATATTCCACCCATATTTATTTGGTATATACCTTATCATTAAAAACTCCTATACTGTATGTACATGTGTATATCATATTATTTGAGCATGTTATCTTCTTGACATGTCTATATTCCACTGAACAATGTTTGCAGTGCAGTTACAGTATATACTGTATACACCATATCTTTATTACTTACTACACATATTATTTGTCATAACACATTATATTTTTATTTATTTATTAATATATTAGTTATTAATTGTAAACATGCTACTTATGGTTAACTGCATTTCACTGGCTCTGTACATGTGCAGTACTTTGCAAAGTGACAATAAAGTTGAATCTATTCTAATCAAATTATATTCTAATATTTCATATACCATAATTATGCTAAATTGAAATGTTGGTGCATAAAAGAAAATGGAATACAGTATATACAAATATAATAATAATAATCATAATCATAATCATAATCATAATAATATACATTTTATTATTACTACTTCTAATAATAACAATAGCCTAATGTGGGGGAGTGTGGGAAGATTTTATGGATATAGACAGATATATAAAATCTCCCCACATCCCCCGCCCACCCACTCACTCGCACGCACGCAAACGCACACACACACACACACACAGAGAGAGAGACTTGTTATTGATCTGTCTTGGCGCTGGAGGAAGATCTGGAAACAAACAGCGCACCGGGTAAGAGCGCGCACACACACACACACACACACACATACATACATACATACATACTGTACACATGTAAAGCTTTTTAAAAATCGCATTATTTCCTTATTTCCTAACTCTGCACTTTATCCCTAAGATTTGTTAACTCAGCCTGTGAGTATCTGATGGATATTAAGGATGTGCTGTGAACTCCAGAGTGACTCTGTCCGCTGCTTTTGCATCCACAGCTGGAAGACGCAGTGCCCGCTCGTGTAAGGAGTAAAGTGCGATCTTTCGGGATGGAGATCCTGGCTGTCCTCTACCTGAGCAGCGCGGTGATGGCGCTCGTATCTACGGGAAGTGCCGCGCCCGCACCCGCACCCGCTCCCGACCTCTACTCCCGGGGAATGGTGAGTGATATCCGACTCCGACATGAAAGCATCAGCACAGCACTGCGTCTTATCTTCTACACACACTCACACACACTCAATGCATGAACAGATGAAAGGTCTATAAACGGCTAATGTAATGCAAATAAAAAGCTCGTCCTGATCTCAAATCTCTGCACCGTTACAAAAGTAACATAAACTTCAAGTATGTGTGGTTTCTTTAAACACTTCGCGTTTCACACATTTTCTCTCTATATAACAATTTTCACATGGGGCTTTTACACACTTACTCACGTGACTAATTCACTCTGAGGGGATATCATGATTCGGAAGCTTTTGTTTTTGCAGGATGTTTAACCCTTTCGTGCATAGATGAGATATTTTAAAGACCATCAAGCAGCATTTTTCAAATTGTCAAAGGATTCCAGAGTTGGGTTCAGTGATGATGGAAACGTATTCCTTGTTGATTAGTACCTTTCTATAGAAGGAGAATTACTCTACCAATGTGTGCAAATTAAAACCACCTACAGTATGTCAGTTAATAAAAATGTTATCCTTACTTTTGCATTACTTTCAGTACATCCCTTGTAATTAGCTTTTTGCACATATCCCTGTCCATTTTTGGCTCTTTTCTCTTGGCAAATCATTTTCGTTTCCCCAGAGATGCAAGGGTCCGTGTGATAAACTTTCAGTTTCAAAATAGTCTGTAAATTAAATTAATCTCAATTATAGTGGCATAGACTGTTTAACACTGGACAGTGTACATCACTGCTTTTCTAATTGCTCTGATGGTAAGTCAAAGTACAGTTTGCAGATTAGCAGTTCCATCTCATGATCCTTCCTTATACTGTAGTAATGGTGTTCTTGGAAGCACAAACCCCTTGTTTCTGTAATGATGATGAGCAGAATTATTGTGAAAGAGTTTTCAATTTTTGGTTTATCTGATCAGAGTAATTGTTGAAAAAGAGCTCTTATTTGTGCACAAATTTTGTATCTGCATCTCTGAGCTTATTTTTAGGAACATAGTTTTACATGAGGTGAAACATTTTTTGTCTATTTTTGTTATTATAACTGCTGCTTTTAACAATTTTTCAAATGACCTACCTTCTTTATCACTGGTCTATTGGCTGTGATATTTTGTGTAGATTAACTGTCCAGGGACGAATAGTTGCAGTTTAAATAATAGTTGCATATTATTGAACCAATTTGCTATGATTGTGTATCTTTGACTTTTATGGTGGCTTATGTTGTTTAACAATGTTATCCCTGAGCTCTTTCACCTTCACTATGTCACTTACTGGGGGAAAATGGCAAAAAATATATATAATTATGCCATGTTTAGAGTGCATCATATTTTAATATATGATATCTAGAACATGATTTATTTTCTGTAAACTATATATGTTCAAGACATACATTTAGTTGATATTTGTAAATCAAAAGATCATGATTAAATTTAAAGTGGATATATTCACATGAAGTATAGTAAATAACCAAAAGTGTCTAAACACTTCCTTCCCCACTGTATTTTCGCATCTATGGCAGGTGGAATTAGCTCAGTAGTGTTTTTTGCTTGTCACAACATTGTAGCAACATTAATTCCTAAAGTTGAAAGAACATTATTGTTTTTTTGTTTTTAAAGTTAGAATTACATTGATAAAATGATGCTGGGATGATGCTAAATGAATGATTCCAAAACAATGTAAAAAATATGACTTAAAGGTCTTAAAACTTAATGATCGATGCTAGGTTCAGTTTGTTGTTCTTTTAGCTGCTCTTATTAGAGGCCACCACACAGGTTGATTTCGTACAGGTTTTATGCTGGATGGAATTCTAGGTCAGAATACTCTGGTATTTCTAGTTGGAAATACTCTGACTGTACTAACAGGACACTGCTGATACGACTCACTCACTCACTCACTCACTCACTCACCACTAAACCACTTTATCTTGTATACAGGGTTGCGGGAGGCCTGGACTTGGTTTGACCAAAAGTGTCTAAACACTTCCTTTCCCACTATATTTTCACTGCTGTACACCCGTGTATACCCGTATGGAATTGTACAACCTGTATGGGGTGCCAATCCATTGCAGGGAACACACACATACACACGCTCATTCACACACCACAGGCAATTTGGGAATGCCAGTTATATTAATCTGCATGTCTTTGGACTGTGGGAGAAATCCAGAGCACACAGAAAAAAACAATCAAGCAGTGGGGGAACATGCAAACTCCGTGCACACAGACCCAAGGTGAGAAACAAACCCAGACCCTTGAGGTCTGGACAGTGACAGTGCTAACAACTAAGCCACCATGCCACCTACTGCTGATACTACTAATAAAAAAAATGGTTCTCAGTGCACGGTAAGACATAAAGACATAAATACTCAATAAAAAAATAGGAAATAATTGTCGATTTCTCAGTGTATTTAGGCATACACTGAGAAATATTTGTTTTTCTGTTTTAATCTAAAACAACCTACAAATTATTAGGCAGAAATAAGACTATATTTACCTATCATACGGTAACGTGGGAAAATTTTTAGAAATAGAGGAATTATTATATGATGTAAAAACCTCAAGTTCCCTTCGAAACTGCATGATTAGATGGATGGAAATCTCCCATGTCATGCAGCCTACAACTGTTATTACAGTTGTTAATACAACAATTATTATTACACCAACTAATAATAATAATAATAATAAGTACTGTACAATTAATCTGACAAAAAACAAAATCGCAATATGGACATGTGCATTTATCCAAAGGCTACAATTTATTACAGAAAATATATGCACAGGTGGGGATTTATGGGGAGTTTTTAATCATTTAATCATGTTGTTTTAATAATTTTGAGATAATAAATAAATATTGTCAAATATCCTCTTAATAAGATTATTTGTGCCATTGTTTTGGGTTAGTCTAGATCAGGGGTCTCCAAATCCAGTCCTGGAGGGCCAGTGACCAGCACAGTTTGTAATTCACCAACACCTAAACAC
>JAOVVA010000054.1:21104604-21116848 GCA_028565275.1 Leiocassis micropogon
TAACGCACATTAGCAGTATGTGATGAAACTGAATAAAGTGATTGAATGAACATGTTATGGTATGTCAAAAGCAGAATGTGATACCTGGCTCACAGATTGTCTCACAGATCACAGGACATGCGTAGCAGTACGGGCATTGCTAGAAGAGGAAAACAAAACCTTAAACAGAATTCTAAAGTAATTTAGACCATCCGTTGTGTAAAAGCATAACACTGACATGCAAGTGATACAATATAAAGTGTGTGTGTGTGTGTGTGTGTGTGTGTGTGTGTGTGTGTGAAATAGAAATCTAAAATAAATTTTATAATGAGAGTGATTATATACCAATATTTTATGTCACGGCTATTGTTTTGTTATACCCCCTTTCTTTTTACCATATTCGCATACTTGTGCTTTGAAAACTACTTACTTCACAATACTGGCAATGGACTGATGAGTCTCCTTCCTCACATGGGCATTTATCACAACTATTGCAGTGCTGAGAAAAAGCGGGAAAAAAAAGTGCTTTATTACATATGAGTTACTTATGAGAGTTTATTTCATAAGAATTTTTGCACTAGAATTTATAGCAAAAAGTAAAGGTTTAAACATTTACAAACTGTTTGAAAAGTTGGCTATAAAAGCCAATTTGATTAAATTAAACACAATCACTTGTATAAATATTTTAACACTATTAATAGATAATGTGATAATATTAATAGTATATTAATATTAATTATATTATCATATTAATAAGTAATAACATGAAAGTATAACGTTAAAAAAATATATTTTTATCATTTAAAAAATAGAAATATATTTTTTTCCTATGTTTGGAAACTTTAGGTCCACCCTGTATATATTTTTATATACAGTACAGGGTTTATGAATATTTATATATATAACTTATGGTGGGCCAAAATATGTCGAAATATGCTGAAAATAAAATACTTTTAATGCATTTTGTATTAGTATATATATGTATATATATGTATATATTTAAAAGTTTAAAATTAAAATGTTTTAGATACCCTAAAAACATCCATTTGACATAAAAGCAACAAATTCAAATGATACTGATGGCCAGGTCAGGAAGCAGTCGCATGGTTGCAACAAAATTTAACAACAAAAAAAAAGCAATGAACAACAGTAACCATGTAGAGCTTATTACTGTATATGAATAAATTGTTTCATATGAAAAATATATTGTTCCCTTACAGTGCAGTATAAGTTATGCAGCGACATCTTCACACATTGTATGAGGAAATAAAGAGATAAATCAAACAGGGACAACATTCCTTCATTGAAGAAACACAATGGGTGTGTTGGGTGGGTGTTTAAGTCTAACCCAGAACATGTGATGTAGTTTCACATGTGACATTTACGGAACACTTCAAGCACAATAAGGTGACATTTGAATGGTGATAACATTTTAAAGAAGGCTGTACAGCTGTAAATGACAATTCGGTGGCTTGGAGCCCAATGCAGTTGTTTCTGTGAACACTCAGTAAGCCTGATCCTTTAAATTTAATGGATAATTTGTTGATCAATCAAAATCAATAGTGTACAGTATCAGGAGATTATATAGAGAAATAAAATTAGTTTTATTCTTATAACTGTGTTCTGTTATTCCACACAATTTGTTTATCAGAAGTCTTAGTTTGACTTGAACACCTACCACTCGTACTAGTTCCAAAAATGTTATTGCATTCATGTTTTAACTGTATATGGGTTTTATGGAATATGTGAAATGTATGCCATTCATGCTGGTACTGTACCTCACAGATGGAGCACAAGCTACACAGAGATCCTCCGTGATATTGTGATGCAGATGTGGTCTCTGCCTCAGCTTTTTCATCAGTTTCCTCTACAGAAAAAAACACACATGTAAAGTCATATAAAATCTGCATGTACTGGAAATGAGTTTGGCACAATATCTCGAAAAGACATGAAACACAATTTAGAAAGCCACATCTTGCCTGTTTACACAAAACTTCCTCAGTGGTAGCATCATTACAGATTATGTATTAAACGTTAAATTGTATAGTTGAAAGGAGAGATACACACTGGCATCACCATGAATATACTCCATTACATGATTACATATTTTAATTTGACTCATAAGGAAAAGAAAAAGAAAAAAAATATTTATGATGGGAATAATAAATAAGGAAATTGGGAAATAAGGAAATTAAAGGCTGATGATTAACTAGATCAATAAATATAAATCTCACCAAGAAATACAATTACAATTACAATTTGAACTTTTCCAAAACAAATTATGTTACAACCACAAACGTAAATGTATTTTGTTAGGATTTTATGTAATAAACTAACACAAAGTGGCACATAATTGTGAAGTGGAAAGAAAATGATAAATGGTTTTGAAAATGTTTCACAAATAAAAGGTTGTGCTACAATGTTCCATTTTCGGATGATGGATTGAACAGTTCTTCATGAGATGTTTAAACCTTGGGATGTTTTTTAAAAACCTATCCCTGCTCTAAACTTTTCCACAACTGACCAGACTGAAGTGTTCCTTGGGCTTCATGATGGTGTTTGTTCAATAATGTTCTCTAAAAAACCTCTGAGGGCTTCACAGGACTGCTGCATTTATACTGAGATTAAATTACAAACAGGTGAACTCTATTTCTTAATTAGGGGACTTTTTATTGCAATTGGTTCCACTGGATTTTAGCTCAGGGTATCAGAATAAAGGAGGCTGAACAACACACTTTTAATTTGTAAAAAAATTTTTTTTGAAGTTTATTATTTAATCATTTATTTATGTGTCACTTTGTGTTAATCTATGGATGGTGTTTGTAATGTAACAAAATGTGCAAAAGTATATGAATACTTTTGTACAAAAGGGGTATGAATACTTTCGCAAGGCACTGTCTAATAGCCTAAGCTTTTTCGAGATATAATCCTTTAGCCTTAAGGGCAAATAATTCTTTTACATTTTTAATTCAACTTGTGGATTTAACTTTACACATTGTCACAAACTGACTTTACAAAAAATCTAGATGTAGATTTAGATCCCTAATGAGCAAGACAGAGGTAATAAATCTACCAGAGATGATGATGATGATGATCATGATGATGTAACACACATCAATGTAATAACAGCCTAAAAATGTAATAAATCGCAAATGTAATACAAATCCCCAGCATTAAATGTAATAATCTCACAAATATAATAGCAGTTGCTATTATATTTCCAAGCATTAGTTACATTTGTGGAAAGGTAAAAATCTTCAGCTTTCAAAATTGTAATGTAATATGATTTTTTTTTTTGTTGCATTTACAGGAATATTAAAAAATAATAAAAAACTGTAAATTTGTATTACGTTTGTGTTTTGTGTGTGTGTGTGTGTGTGTGTGTCATTACATTGACTGGTGTTTCAGATGACACGAGGATAAACTGAGAGAACAGATGAAAGGCGTCACCAGGGCAAACATCAATCATCATGTAATCTTTAGCAGTATGATACCAGCACTACTGCAAGCATCTGTTTACACTAGATGTCAGTAAATTTGTTGTTTTAAGTTTTAGGGAGGAAAAAATAACTTGACTATAAAATAGATTTTATTTCAAATCTTAAAAAAAAAAAAAAAAAAAAACTTTTTGGGGAAAACCTGATGTGTACTTTAACAGTGTAATAATTGTTTCAACAGTTTATGGAGATATTATTTTTTTTCAGTAACCATAAACATTCCATTATTAAGCTCAGGTTCATTGTGTGCTTGTACTCTGCTTGTGTCTGAGCTTTGCCTAAAGGTGTACACGGTGTGACGTGCTAAAACTGCATTCCTGGAGTGCCGCACATCCCTGACCGTGTAGAGTTTGCAGTGTACACTGATCCATCCACTAGGAGGCGACATTGAGCACGAACTCTGTGGTAAAATGTGCTCGTGATTATGTGTGGATTATTTTTTTTTCTTTTTAATTCCTAGTCATCATTAGGGTGTTTGAATATACAGTATTGTAGTGGATATTCATGGAAATCCATTTAAACAATGTCTAGTATTATTTTATATTTATTTACATATTAAAATAATTGAATAATTTTAGGGGAATGCTCATAAGGAGATTTAATAAGAGGAGATGATGTGTTAATTAATAATCTAATGTACAATAAACTAATTTTGCTTCTATATACTAAATATTGGAGTAGATTTTTTTAACCATCATTTTCGTTCACGTAGAATTTAATTGCACACTCAAAAGCATGTTTTTTAAAAAAAACATGTACAGCGCCATCTGGTGAATTTTGAGATGAACTAATGATTTTTTTAAGGTAGATTTTTTTTTTTTATGAAATAACGGCGTTTTCCATTTAAATATCAAACCGGCATATCTTCTCTTCAGATATCAACAGATATCTTCTCCTCCTGTGGGCCGATTGCGATGAAACAAAGCCTATATGTCTATATTACCTCAAGCTCGAACAAATACACCTGTGAAATCGTTCAGTAGTTTTTACGTGATGTTGTGCACAAACAGACCAAAAACAATCTTGATGTGTTTTATTACTCATCTTACATCCCCCAAATAATTTTTCTGCAAATATCTTCAATGTTTAGACATGCCAACTTTAAAGTTTTATTATATGTATAGATTGTGGACATTTGAGGCATTAGAAGAAGATCAAGGGTTCGATTCCCGCCTCGAGTCTGTGTGAATGTGCATGGAGTTTGCTTGGTGGGTTTCCTCCATGTACTCCGCTTTCCTCCCACAGTCAAAAGACAGATTAGGTTAACTGACATTCCTAAATTGTCCATAATGTGTGTGTGTGTGTGTGCACAGGGTTGGGTGTACCCTGTCTCATGCCCTAAGCCTTCTGGGATTGGCTCCAGGCCCCCTGTGACCCTGTATGCAGGATAAAGCGGTATAGACAATGAATGAATGAATGAATGAATGAATTAATTAATTAATGATAATAATTATAATAATAATCAATAGTTGTTAATAACTACTGTTTCTCAACACACATGATGCTTTCACCAATCTTTGGTGATACTGATTTGCTGACACTGCTGACAGTTGAAAGGTTTGAAGTTCTGAAAATGATAAAACTAATTGTAAACCATCCTGTTTTTCTGGAAGTTTTGTGCACTGAAATCTGCACTGAACTTTTATTCCATCTATAATTATCGATCAAGGGCACTGCAGGTCTTCCTAGAACTCACAATTTAAAGGGGGAAAAAAACAGTGGAGCGATATGTCGCAAGAAATGAACACTACCATATTCTGGCTACCACTTTGAGCAAACATTGTTATCTAATGAGAATGATATCTTCCCGGATGACTCCACCCCTATCCACAATGCATAACGATAAACTGAAGGGTTTAATAAGACTGAAAATCTGGTTCATCAGATGCTATGGCCTTCACATTTACCCGATCTCAATCTGCTTGCATCTAAGCTTAGGAACACTTAGGAATGCTCATTGTTATTCGGGCACTTTTTTTTTGTGCGCTTGTTTTTTTTTTTTTTTTGCTTGTATATGCATGTCTTATTTTATTAATTCTAATGAATTATTTTAGGTAGGGGACTTAAATTGTTCTGAGCTCCAAATGTTCTTCAGTCACAGAAATCATGCTTTCAGAATGTAAAAGAAGAAAAATGTTCTCATTTATACTAATTTATGCTGATTCTCAGTCAATCAGACGGACACTAACCAATAATTAGTGTCTGTGAGCCTGTGTATGAGGAAGCGGTCAGCAAGAACCACCTCCACCATTGTGAAAGCCGGGGGGTCTGGGGGAGGGGGGGGGGTTAAAATGTTTTAAACAGTTCAGATGCTTTCTAGTGCTCGGACACTGCAGGCTATTTTAGAACCGTGTGTCAGAAATGAGACAACAAAAGAAGACAGTTCCACAAATGAAAAAAAGAAAAAAAACTTTAAAATTGTTACTAACGATTTTTGGTGGGAAGTGTATCTTGTATCCCTGATACTTTAAATCAATACACTGTCTTTGAAATACGAAACAGTAACCAATCTTGTATAGAATTGCGTAGTTGCTTAAACGTCTAGTTTTTGAGCCAATGTGAATAAGTATCAGCTTTAAAACTTACAACACCGTTGTACATACCTTCTGCATTTTCCTCATCTTCACCAGGTGAGGAGTCCTGGTCCTCATCATCCTCTTCAGTTGCAGTATCTTCTTCGTTATCCGTGTCCTCTGCTTCATCCTCATCCTCCTCGCCGTCGTCTGCATCATCGAACAAAGCGTCTTCCTCTTCCTGATCCTCCTCCACATCATCTACAGCCTCTTCGTCCTCGGTGTCATCGTCCTCCGCATCCTCAGCCTCATTCTCCTCTGCATCTTCATCTCCTTCAACCTCGTCTTCCGTAGCAGCTTCATCCTCATCCTCTTCCTCCTCGACATCGTCCTCCTCCTCAGTCTCACCCTCCTCGGTGGTATCTTCTTCCTCAGGAGTATCACCCTCTATAGATTCTTCCTCATTTTTCTCATCCCCTTCTGCTACTTCTTCTTCTTCTTCTCCTTCTAGATCCTGTGCTCCCTCATCAGCTGCTTCTTCATCTTCCTCATCGCTTTCTTCTATGCTCAAGTCCCCCAGATCCTCTGCTTTATCCTGGCTTTCTTGCTCTGCTTCCTGTGTCCATACTCCGACACTCAGCAGAGCTAGCAGCAGGCACACTAGGCCACGATGCCGAGCTGCCATTTTTTTACTTTCACGCAAGAAGGAACCGGATCTTCCTGTCTGGCGTGGCGTCCCCACCCAAAAGCAGTTAAAACTTTGCACTAGATAAAAGAAAGTAAACAACTCTCGCAACCCAAGTCACAGCACTAGGTCTGCTTTTTGTTTGATTTCCATGCAGGGAGTGACCACGACAGTTCTGTCACTTGCACACAAGTACACTCATGCAAATACACTGACACACACACACGCACACACACAATCAGAGAACAAAATGGAGCAAGGAAGCATGGGAAGATGACTGACAAGACCACATGTCTGTAAGGCTGTTCTTCTGATGTCCTCTATTCAAGCGGCCTATGTGAGTGTGAAGGATAGCAAACATGGTGTGCATGCTAGCACAGGAGAAAAGGGCACACACACACACAAATACCATCCAGTCTCCACAGTCAGCTACAGCCTGTCACACATATATGCACAGAGCTTCACTGAGCTCGACAGGTGATTGGGACGCTATATTAAGCAGCTCTCAAAACAATCCACAATCTAACCTTGAGCTCACTCACTGAAACTGAATCCACTTCTCTCTGTTCGACTTCCTTCTTCTTTAAATGTCATCTATAGCATATACTTTCTTACCAACACTAAACTAAAAAACAGGGAGGAAAAAAAGAATTTCTTAATGAGGTCCATTTAAAAATAATAATAACAATAATTATAATAATGTACGTATTTGCATGCTCGTGATTTGGAAGGTGTGCCAAATGTCTATCATGTTTCATAGATGTAGGTCTAAAATTGAGAGTTTACTCTTGGGGGTTATCCCTTTCTCAGAGTCGACGTCATCTGACGTCAAATTATTGGCACAGGTCAGTAGTTGTTGGCACTGGATGTCCTTCATGCTACAACCCACCAAATTTCTCTCCAGTCTTTTTGGGACTGGGCTTAAGGATGCCCTGCATCGCCAGCGGCTGAGTATTTTATATGGACATAGGGTTAAGGCCCTTGCCTCTGACATTGTTATCTGATATGCTTTAATTATTCCCAAATGTGTGTGTCACTTGTAAAAGATGCCTAGATGTCATCATGATGTGTCATCACCCACTCATGTGTTCCAACCCATTTTGCTTGGAAAATGTGAGCATGTTTGTTCATGTATACACAATAAAGAGGTTAATGCTCCAAGCAAAAAAATATATATAGTTGATGGGGTGGTTAGCTGTTTTTAAAGTAAGACCTTGTTAGCAGGTTGGAATTATACAGCAATGAACACATTTAAGTAAAAGCAGGTCAGTTCTAAATTATTTCATTCTGCAA
The DNA here is from genome assembly GCA_028565275.1 of Leiocassis micropogon. Classification (NCBI taxonomy): domain Eukaryota; kingdom Metazoa; phylum Chordata; class Actinopteri; order Siluriformes; family Bagridae; genus Leiocassis; species Leiocassis micropogon. Next base: position 21,112,572 of record JAOVVA010000054.1, read on the forward strand.
CATAGCAAGTTCTGTTATTACCACAAGTCTATAGAACAAAAAAATCTTTACACTCCTACTCTGAATCAATTCCATGTTGGGTTTTTTTGGCTTGTATTTTGTGGCCCAGTGATCATGTTGTGTGATCATGTGATAACAGGGCAATCAGATTTGTCAAAATGAACAAATACCAAGTCAGATGTTACATTTATCACAGTATGGTGTGTAACACATCCAGTAAGGGCTGGGCAAATTGTGTGAGGACCGAAGAAGACTCAATAAATAAATAAATAAATAAATAAATAAACAAAAAAAAATAAAGGATTCCCCATTTACTCAGTTAATACTACAATGTCATCAGCTGAGATTAATTGTAGCTATTATTATTATTATTATTATTATTATAGCAGTAATGTTTAATTAGTTTCATTTTAATGTTAAAACATAATTATCAGTGCAATAACTATTCTGTCGAAGTTCTTTAAGTATTTTATTAAATTCAAACCGTGACTGTTTTGGCCAGGCAGTATGTACTGTATTAACATAAATTTACATTTATTAACATAAATCTTTGAAATATAGGTCTGTGGTGAGTAATTTATCATTGCATTGTTAGACTGTAGACTTTAAAATAGAATCTTCATTTTGTGAATAATAAAGAAATTAGTCTATAAAATCTAATCGTCATGTTTTAATAGCAGTGGGAATTACTTCTGTTTTATATAATATTTCTGCTTCTACTGATTATTATTATTAGTATAGTAGTAGTAGTAGTAGTAGTGGTGGTGGTACAACAGTGCTGTATTAAATACAGTAAAATGTAGTGAACATTTATGGAGGGTGCATTTAATTTGACATTTCTTATAAAACTTACAGAATTTTTTAACATTTCGAATTATTCTAATAATAAGAAAAATACAGTTAAGTAACAGCTTCAATGTCTTTTGAACAGGCAGAAAACCAACATGGAGTAAAGCAGGGTGTGTGTGTGTGTGTGTATATGTGTGTGTGTATGTGTGTGTGTGTGTGTGTGTGTGTGTGTACACTGTTTTTAGAAAATACAAAGTTAAGATTCAATTATTTGTTGCATGTACTTTACAGTATTGTAAAAATATTTTTTTTTCCTCTTACCACAGTAAGGAATCTGGGGTCAGGGCACAGGGTCAGACAGGATGCAGCGCCCCTGGAGCAGATACTGTAGGGTTGGCCCCAATCTTCCAGTCAGTAACCCAGAGCCTAAACCGCTTGAGCCACCACTGCCCGTCTACGTGTTAACTTCTACACTGGTTCACCTCATTTTATAAAACTGCCCATTACCCATACTTATAAATAGAACAGATGTTGTTTTACAATATTATGCCTCTGAGCCAGTAGTGATTGTAGGTAATTACTAAGAATGACAACTTGTGGCACCTAAAGTCAAATGCTGCATTTCATTATTTTTTTCGGATGATAATCTACTGAGACTGCGGTAGGAAAAATGTAGCACCACTATATGTTACATTTTTTATTCAATTATGAATTAAATTCAATTTTAAATTATACGTACCTCAGACCATAAAATAAACATTACTGCAAAGTATACCAGGTTTTTAACAATTTGACCCAGAAATGCCTCTCAATTACCAAAATCCATTAAAACTGAATGTTTAGTAGTCCATGCATAAATCTCCCATTGCTTTTATTTGCTTAAACATTTGAATGATGTCTTAAAGCATTTGCATGATGTCTATTTGCCTACATTTACCTGAATTAAAATGAGATAACACCAGACTTCATTTGGTTATGTTCAGCTTGGCTTGTTGTCTAATACCAGCAAACAACTTGGAATTATGAAGAAAAAAACAAACCAAAAAAAACATCACAACTACTTGGTCTGATCCTCTCTATCTCTACCATCTGATTTGTGTTTGGGATTTGTTTTTGCAATGCAATCCCTTCCATTTAACTGGCTATTCCTGTTTTGAATCGTTATAAAATAAATTACAACTGCTTACAAAAAGGATACGAATACACAAATGGACTTCCTTTAAGAGTGGTTTATTACAAGCATATTAAATAGACCTATTTATAATCTATTTTTACATACAATATAAAGGCAACACTGGGGTAAAAACACAAAACCAAAGAAAATAAACAAGTATACAACCGGAAACTTTTATTTTGCTGTATTTTGTCTTACTTTGACCTCATTCTCTGATTCTGCAATCGTATCTTTTCCTTCGTAATAATAAACACAGATGCAGGATGAAGAAAAGAACAAAATTTACTTTGCCACACTCTAATGAAATAGACCGTACAAACAGAAATGCATTGGCTTTCACACCGGTGTGTTTAGGGTAAGGGAGTGATAACAGAAGAAAAGGGAATCATTGTCACATTTCTGTCGTGGATGTGTTCACTAAAAAAGAAAAAGAAATGAAAGATACATTAAGATATTACATTATATAAATCAGATTCAACACATTAAAAATGCATTAGAAATTGAATAACTCTTTTGCACAAACCAAAAAAAATTATTGATAATGTTGTCACCTTTCCGTGTGGGAGGAGGCTTAGTGGTTTTTAGCACACTGCCCTGAGAGAGAGCTTCAGCCATCCATATAAGTGTAGATGAACAGAATTCCATCTGGAGAAACGTAACAGTGAAAAAGTGAGGGACTGGCACAAAGACAGGTAGTTCACAAATGAATTGATGTTATATTGAATCAATTTCAAGAAGACCACTAACCTCAGACTCAAGTGCCCTTAATCTTCGATCCAAATCCCTGATCTCAGCTGTCTGTTTCAGAACACCGTCCACTCTACAAGTGCAAGCACACACAAACATACACTGATCAGCTACTGAAAACAGAAACATTAAAACCACCTAGTTTTTGGGTTCCCTTGGGGTGTGGCTCAGCAGGACCTCTGGAGATGTGCTGTGGTATCTGGCTCCAGGACATGGGCAATGGATCCCTTGTGTGCTTTGGGTTGCGGGGTGGGGCCTTTGCGAATCGGACATGTGTGTCTGGTGCATTCCATAGTTGCCCAATTGGACTGGGATCTGGGGAGTTCAGGGGCCTTGGGCTCTTTCCATGTTAGGCCCCGTGCACAGCGGGCTGTGGTGTACTGGGTGTTCTGGTGCATTTCTATCAGACTGGACAGGCAAGCCTTTGGTCCGTACGGGCGTGGCTGAGTCATGGGTGCCCATGATCATGTCACCTGTTTCCTATATAATTGATAATCAGTGTTAATATTAAGGCTGATCGGTGTATGTTAGCAGTCACTCTTTATTTGTAATAACCCCACATGAATGCAATATATATCAGAAATATTCACTTATTCAGAGTGGAGTAATAGTCTAAGTGCTGTATTATCCATGCTATTTATGGTTTGTTGGGCCAAATAAACATTTGTTACTTGCATGAAACCAAACATTTCCATCCATCTAGGAGCCTCTATAGTCCACCTAGAGACCGTGGAGGCCAATGGTGACCAATGAATTTATTCTTATTTGTACAACTGTGGTAGGACCTCCGGTTGTCCATCATTCACTTTCGCATTCACACATTACGGGTAATTTGGGAACGCCAATTAGCCTAATTTGCATGTCTTTGGACTGTGGTAGGAAACCCGGAGGAAACCCACCAAGCACGGGGAGAACACGCAAACTCCATGCACACAGACTCCAAGACGGAAATCGAACCCGGACCCTGGAGGTGCAAGGCAACAGTGCTAACCAATAAGCCACCGGGCCGCCGCCATACATTTACTGCACATATTAACTGAATGCCTTCAGTCTGGCCTCCAAATTGCCCAGATCTCAATCTAATTAATCATCCATGGAATGTGCTGGAGAATCAAATCTGATCCTTGGAGGCTCCCCCTTGCAACTTATAGCACCAAAGGATCTGCCACTAATGACCTTGCTAGATGCCGCAGCACACTTTCAGAGGTTTCATGCAGTCCATGCCTTTAGGGGTCAGAGCTGTTTTTAGTGGCGTAAGAGGAACCTCTACAATACTGGGAATGTTATGAATGTTAAAAATGTTATGACTGGTCAGCCTATGTGCATTCGTTAAATTCTGCAAGAGTAAGTTCAGGTCAGTTCTCTCACTTTTAACCATAATGCACAACTAAGTAATAACAACCAAGCTCTTGTGAAGACTCATCAGCTTCACAAGTAAGCAAGTCAGTCGGTTGAGTTTGTTGTAAGCCAGTTCAGTGGCTTGTGTGTAGCATGGGCGTCGCTAGGCCATTTTTAGGGGGGCTTTAGCCCCCCTAACATTTGTACTCAGCCCCCCTAAAAATTCTCC
>JAOVVA010000054.1:21145497-21172667 GCA_028565275.1 Leiocassis micropogon
CAGTTTCATTATGGTGCTTGACGGATTTTGCAAATGCACTTGACAATACTGTTCTTGCAAGAACTATTACAGAAAGGAATTTTGACACGAGGTAATATAGTGTTAGCGACATGATAATGTTTCAATAGTCAGCCATTAAGCACTAAAGAATGTACTATAAGAAGCACAATTTCAATGGCGCTACCCTACCTACAACTATTACCGAGGTGTTAACGATATAATAACAACTCCGATAACGGATAAACGCCAACCTATAAACAATGGAGGAATGGGACATATGTGCCATAGTCCCACCTGTAGCCGGAGAGCACCGACCGGCACGAGGCTCCGCCACTTTGTTCTCTCCAAATGTAAAGAAAAACAGTAATATTCGTGTAATCTGGTTAAAATTAACACACATTTACAGCTGCGTGAGGCATCAATCACACGGAAAAGAAGGGAAAATAACTGATACAGTCATAATAGTGCTGAACAGATCAACACTGTAATAAAAATAAATCAATATCCAATTGCATTACAGACTGCAGCAAAGTTACACACCCTCTGGAGTGTGAAAGCATGAGTGAGGGCAGTGATGTCGTGTTATCCAAAGAAGGAAATACATGTCAATATTTACAGTAACATTAAAGTATTTACATTGAGTTTCAACATGTAGCAATTTTAATATTCATAAGACACTCAAAAGCTAATAAACATGTTGAATAGAGAATCATGTGCGCAAGAGAGAACATGAGGGAGAGAATCACAATCATTCATGCAGCACAATCCCACTTTACTATTATTCTTTATTTTATTCTTTATTAATCCCATCTTTATCTTTTTTTTAATAATGATTCATCTTTGAGTGCACTTTCTCCATTCATTATTATTATTATTATTGTTACCTTTGATTTTTGCTTTCCTTCTTTTTCATTAGTTTTCACCTCTTATGTTTGCATGCACAGTTAAATGCATGTATATATTTTTCATTTATTTATTCTCTCTGTGGCATGGCTCCTGCATGACTGCTACATTTCACATAATATTGCATGCAAATTCATTTGAGTGGAATGGAATGTGTTAGACAGCTTTTCATGAAAGCTCGATACCCTTCTCCCAGCTCATGAGAGCGACTTATGAACGCCTACAAAAATGTTGACTTCAGGTTGTTGTTGAAAAATGTGGCTCTACATGTTATTGAATTATGGGACATAATTACTTTTTTCAGCCTGGCTTCTGAATGTTGATTTACTTTTCAGGGAAAATGAGAGTACTTTTTTTGCGTCTACTTTGTTGGGGGGGTGACTAAAACCTATCCCAGGAGGCTTGGGAGACGAGACAGGATACACCTTGGACAGAGTGCCGAACACATTAGTGCCACAAAGTATCGGCAATTTTGATGCATCTTCATGTCTTTGGAGTGTGGGAGGAATCTCCACGCACACAGGGCACACAGACCAGAGGCAGAATTCAAACCCTTGACCCTGAAGGTGCTAACCAAGGTGCTAGACCAGAGTGCTAACCACTACGCCACTGGATCACACAATAGTTAAATGCACACACATATATACTTAAAATCGAACCATTTTTACGATTTTACACATAACCAAAAAAACGGTTTTGTGTATGCAAAATCTTTAAAAATTATTTTAAATGATTTTCAATCATTTTTGAGGAGTGGGACAATGTTTATGCTTAACTCGTTGTGTATCTAATAATATGCTGATGTCTTCTTGGGGCATCTCAGGACAGCTAGAAATACCCCACATAAGAACTATCAGAATTCACTCTATATGAAGAGGAATGCGTTTATGGGCGTGGAAAGAAATCCTGAAGTGCGCATGCGTACGATGTCTCTATAGATTAAAAAAAGTTTGTCGTTTAAAAAAAAAAAAAAAAAACCCTGACGGCTCACCTGAAGGAATCCTCCACAAACGTCGTACACACTCTTTTCTTGATTACAGCTGCGATCCAGCCCTGAAAAAAGAAAAAAACAACGTGTTAATTGACACGGAAACCAAAGGAATGTTTCAGAGCTGTTAGAAATCCTACAAGCTTTGTATGACATAATGTTATTCGAAACAATGAAACAATGTATCCACTAAAGCGCGCGCTGCGACTGTGTATTAATGAAGTTATAAACCGCCTCCGTGTGTGTTTTAACTCCCTGTTTGTCAGGTTCGAGGCCGGGATTTCTATACATCTTGTAAAAACACTTCCATGCAGTTCAGCCCACAGCCTGCGCGGTGTCTCTCACCTGGTCTTTCTCGGATTTGGACACTGCGTCTACTCCGTCCGCCTCCTTACCGATCATGTCCAATCTAATCGGGCTCGAAAACCTTTTCATGTCGCTTTGATCTTCTCTTCGGAAGTCCGTTTTTTGTTCAGAAACCTCATTCCTTCACCTGACAGCTCGCCGAGTGCTGGGTGTGGTTACAGCAGACACAAAAGAAAGAGGAACGCGTAAAAGGAGTGTATCAAGTCACGGCTGTGTCCCAATCCAAACTCTCACTAACAACATAGACGGAACGATGATGTAATGTTTTCAGTCAACTGGTTTAAATCAAAGACAATTTATACTCGAGCAAAATATGTACACGTGGAACAAAACAAGTACAATAAATAGGACAAACGTGATTTATTTTAGACACAACAACTATATACACACTGATCAGCCATAACATGTTGACCACCCATCTACAGTAATATTGAGTAGTTCCCTCTTTTGCCACCATAAAAGTGATGCAGTGTGTTCTTCCACCCCTATCATTAAACGTTTACTTCATTTGATCTACACTACTAGCGCTTCTATTAGCCGGACTTCACACTCCATGTGCATCAGGGAGCCTTGGCCGCCCATGACCCTGTCAACAATTCACGGGTTTCCCTTCCTCAGATCACTTTTGCTATGTTCTGACCACTGTAGACCAGGAACATCCCACAAGAGCTGCAGTTTTGAAGTTGCCCTGACCCAGTCGTCTAGTCACCACAATTTGGCCTTTCCAACAGTAGTTACATTTTCAATATCTCGTTACAATGGCAGCTGGAAGTGGGTGAAATATATTAGGCAGCAAATAAACCTTTTTTTCTGAAGTTGATGTGTTGGAAACAGAAAGATTAACATAACGTAAGGATTTAAGTGACTCTGACAAGGGCCAAATTGTAATGGCTAGACAACTGGGATAGAGCAACTCCAAAACTTCAGCTTTTGTGGGATGTTCCCGGGCACTAGATATGTGAATCTTATGGGAGAAATAAAATGAGATATTATTAAATAATCAGCCTATTAAAAGTAATCATTTGGAAAATAATTTTTAATAGCACAGTCTTGAAATGAAGAAGAAGCACAAGCAAAGCAGATTGAACGAAATTTAGCCTTTATTTATAATTTTATCAGGCTAATATACATTTCAGATTGTTTTATTAACACCTACTGTAATAAGATATATATTAACATATTGTACGTATATCCATAGAATACATATTATACATATACACTGATCAGCCATAGCATTGACATTAACACATTAATATTAATTGCCAATTATATACCAGTAAATTGGTGATAGAATCATGGACACCCAAGGCTTAGTTACCAAAGGTGCCGACTCCAATGACATAAGGGGAATGTTTTACGTTGTAACATTATGGCTGATCAGCATATGTGTACAATTACAGCAGCAAAAAAATACACATATACAGTATGTTTGTCAGTGAATCAATAATTAGTAATTGACTAAAAAAGTACCAAACAAGCTAATTTAGTCCAGTGGCCTACAAAGCAAAACAAATACAGAGAGTGAAATTTTTGACACAAGTTAGTTTATTGCTAGTCTAATGCATTAACATTTTGTTAATTTTTTTTTCTTGTTTTTTTTTTGTTTTTTTTAAGGTCAGGAATGAAAACCCCTGCACTGGACAGTTTTAACTGTCAACTCTTGCCCAGGATTATGTATTTACCCCTGCTGTCATTGTCTTACTGCAAATGTTCCAGAAATCCAAGTATCCATTTACAAACAAATTATTTCAAGTAATTTAAAGCAATGAATCTTTTTTTAATTCAACAGATTATAAGATACAAAAAAAATAAAAATCAGTTGTAACAATGTCAGCAGCAATCACATTTCCCTTCTTTTCTATTCCAACCACTCAGCATTCAGCCTTACCAGCATATTAATCCCAGGCCTGATCAACTGTCATCATCTGCACCTGTTTCTCACTGGTTCATGCCTTCAGTTAGATGCTTTTTATGCTTGAATGATTCATAGGTCACTGTGTGGCTTAACAAACAACATTCCTTCGAAAGTGCTCAGGTACAGGGACTGGACTAAAAACGAGAGTGAAAAAACTTGAGAAAAAGTATGAAGAAATGTAGGGGTGTGCTCAAGACCTCTGCACAGTACTGTATGTCACCCCATATTAGCTAAATAAGTTACTTCAAAATAACCATGTATGATTATGAAGGAAGGGTGTGAGGTCAAATGCCAGTACCACCTAGCTGCCACTGCTGGGCCCTTGAGCAAGGCCCCTCAACAAAGAAACAGTTTCACAAATACATAGCTGGTAAGAAAATTGATTGAAATGCAGTCTAAAAACTGGGGTGATTTTCTAGGCACAAGACTTTGTTACTCGATGGTTAATTATTTTGTGTGTGTTTCCTGATTGCTATACTGATAAAACTTCATCCTTTACCAACACCCAAACTGCCAATTCAAGACCGCAAGAATGCAATAAACACATCCTACTGTCCGAAATCAGACAGCGGCAGGGTTAATACTTGTAGCTTTTCTCAGAACTTTGCTTTTGCTTGTTAGAATTTCTTAAACTTTTAGAAATGGTCCTAAATTCACTCCTGAGAAACTGTTTGCTGTATAATCACTGATGATTTTCGTTAGCGTCCGTAACCGTTCGGGTCTCCTGCTCCTTTGGACTGCTCTTTGTTGTTGACCTGGCCTATTCTGTACAGTGAGCTAGCCAGGTTGTGCATCTGACACGTGCCGAGCTTGCAGCCTTTGGATGCTGCACGTCTTCTTCGCAATCTGGCCTGAGCACTACAAGTGAAGCAAACGTGACGCACTATTAAAGTGATATCTTGTGATTTATAGTTTTAATGAAACATACGGTCCACTGTGCAATAGTTTATAAGTTTAACTCTGGTGTTGATTGATTATGTAATTAGGATTAGTTCTCACATTTGTGAATTCAAAGGAACTCAGAGTTATTTCATATTAATTAAACACTACAGTTGCTTTTTTCAATATAATTAAAGTAGCAGTGAAGTACACTATATGGACAAAAGTATTTGGCCAAACCTGTTAATTATTGAATTCAGGTGTTCCAATCAGGCCCCTTATCCCCAGTTAAGGACATTCTAAATGCTACAGTATACTCTGACTTTTTGGACAATGCTTTGTTTCCAACTTTGTGGCAACAGTTTGGGGAAGGACCTTTTCTATTTCAACATAACTATGCACCAATGCACAAAGGAAGGACTACAGAGCTCTTCTGACTCGTCCTGGTGTCCTGCTTCTGGTTGGAGATCTTGTCGCATGGATGCCCCGTGTGGCCAGCCTGGGATGCGTGTGATGACTGGGGACGGTTCCACTTTTCCACTAAGACGGTCCTGTCCTCGGCTGATGCAGACAGCTGTTCTCTGAGGACTTGTGACTTCAGTCACTCGATAGTTCAGGCCTGGAGTTTCCTACAGTCTACCTGAGCCTCCAGGAACTCACTGCACTCTATTTTAACTTTAATACTGTACATGTCCTGTTATACTGAATTTCCAGTCTCACACAGTATGAATGCAGATCAATCCCTGCTATCCGTTTTCACCCAGATGAGGATGGGTTCCCTGTTGAGTCTGGTTCTTCTCAAGGATTCTTCCTATTACCATCTCAGGGAGTTTTTCCTTGCCACTGTCGCCGTCGTACGGCTTGCTCATCAGGGACGGTCTTATCATTTTGATTCATACACATTCACATCCACACGAAGAGTGGAAGCTGTTACAGCTGCAAAAGGTGGACCAACTCCATATTGAAGTATATGCATAGCATATTGAAGTATTTGGATACAATGTCATTGCAGGTTTGGATAAATACTTATGTCCGCATAGTGTATGTAATACATATTCTACATACATACAAGAACAACAAAGCACTTACTTCTTGGACTGCATTAAGATCCTTTGCAAGAAAGAATCAGATGTTGACTGGTGAAGAAGTGTATTTGCCAGTTCTGAGTGTGTGAAGCTAGAGTGCACCGCTGCAGCCAGTGGCACAGTATCTGACATCTGTATGCTGTGTTCCGGTTGGAGGGTGTCTGTGTGTGGCCTGTAAAAAAATATATATATATCCTCAATTGCAATAAGTCATCACATTGTGATGGCTTTTTAGAACTGCCGCTGTAATCATTAGGGCATTTATTCAAAATACATTTAAAATATATATTCACATGTACAATAAAGGCTAAGGTAATGATTTACAATCCCAGTGTCAGGTCCGGAGCATGGGTTCCATTTTAAACCCCACCTTTAGTATTATCTCTGGCTTGATCATTATCATTATGGATCAAAATCGACATTTAGATGTCTAATTTAAAAAATGTTACACAAAGAAGAAGAAAATTAAATGAGCACCTGCGCTTGTGCTGGAAGGCCAAGGCTGTAGTCAGAGGCATTAAGAGCAACAACATCACAGACATCTCCATTACACAACAACCTGAAAAGCAGAGTTACAAAATGCTGCAAGTTATAAAACACTGATATTTCTCAGACACGCCTCATACTTACATACACAAACACATCTCAACCTGAAAAGGCATGGCTTAAGTTTATAATGAAAATTGCAAGCCAAAAGATGAGTCATGAGTCATGGTAAAGTATGAGTATAGCTCTTACAAATGAATAAATATGCTTTAACATACATTATAACGAATAAATTTGTTCATTCCAGCGCAACATCAGTAACCAGAAATAATCATGTGACATGCAGGGCATGATACACAGAAAAAAATGTAAAAATGACTCACCTGTCCTCATTATGTTTCTGAAAGGACACACTTAAAAAAGGGAAATCACCTTTTTTTGTTCCTTTACTGTAAGTGCCAGAGTCTTTAGATCTGTCCCCATCTGAAGCGAAATATATATCAGAGACAGAGGGCGAGGGAGGAGTGAAAAGGAGGGAGTGACCCAATAGCCCGCCTTTTAATCTTTTAATACTTTTTTTTGCAGATTATTATGTACTTTATGTTATGTATGATAATTATGATAATATGCTATGATATTAAAAGAATTCCAAAAAAAGAAAAAAACTCCATTGTAAACATCAGAGATAATTGTATTTCAACATTGTTTCGGAAAACAAGTAAACACTATAAGTGGTCCTTTTAATGAGTAGAGCTTTTAATAAGTAGAGCATTTAATAATTAGAGCTTTTACAGTAATAAGTAGATTAGTCTATTTTAAATAAGAACGCTTACAATCAGTGGTTGGTGGATATTAGTTGAGGCTGTTATAATCTAAAAAAAAAATCATTATTGATTACTTAATTGAAGACATTTTATAGGCAGTATTGATTCTTGCTCTCATGTTGTTTCTGACCCTACTTTTGAATACCACAGCAGAAATCAAGACTCATCAGACAAGGCAACATTTTTTAATCTTTTTCGGTAAACCCTAGATATGATTTTGCATGTAAATCACAGCAGATAGGCAGTTTCAGAAGTCCAGCCTTAGCCTAGTCCTAGGGACTGTGGCAGTTGCATTTATTCCCATTTGTCTGATCATGGTAGGACCAACATTTAAATGCATATTTACACACTACAGGCAATTTGTGGACAGCAAGTAGCCTAACCTGCATGTTTTCGGACTGTGAAAGGGAACCAGAGAACCCAGAGGAAACCCACTAAGCACAAAGAGAGCATGCACATAGACCCAATGCGGGAATCGAACCCAGGACGTGCAAGGCAACAGTGCTAACCACTACACCATGCCATGTTTAAAATGACTTTACTCACCCTTCTTCCACATTCTAATGTTCAGTTTGAATTTCAGCAGCTCATCTTGACCATGACTACATGCCTAACTGTACTGAGTTGCTGCAATGTGATTGGTTGATTAAATATTTGTGTTAACTAGAAGTTTAAAAGGTGTACCTAATAAATTGGCCAAGTTCTTCTTATGTCAAGTCAAGTCAAGTAGGCATTTATTGTCATTTCAACCATATACAGTTAGTACATGATGAAACGAAACAACGTTCCTCCGTTGCTACATACGACATAAAGTTACAACATAAATTAACAAAACTGACTAGCTAACTAACTAAGAAGAGACAAACGCCATAACATACAATAATATCGTATAATATAATCATGCCATGAATTTTTATACCCTCCCACTACTACAATGAACTACTTTTATCAATTCAATTGCTGTTCATCGTTAACCAGATCCAGATTTATCTATCAGTTTGGCATGTCCTAGAACGCTTGCTCATGTGTACCCCCCTCCCCTGTCGCTTGCTTTCCAGCAGCATCTCTGAAAAAGTTCAGTTCACTTCTCTCACCTGCTGGAAAGCCCGCTCTTAAAATATGCCTCAGCTTTCCTCTCTCGCTCATGCCCGGTTTTCCTCAAAAGTCACATTGTATCGTACGTGTGGTTTATCTGATCTTTGTGATTGAAATATCATTGACGCAGAATGTTCCCAGGAAATGATCTAATCCAGTCTGTCTTCCTGAAGACATATTTAGTCAACATTGCTCCAAGCATAAAATAACCAAGGTCGTATCTTGAAGATGCAGAAATGTGGATATACACTACAGTCTGTCATCTGAACCTTCCGTCGTAATGAGAACATTTTATCACCTCGTGACTCCTACATCTTTTCCCTCCCTCATTCCATTGTGTAGTCTTCCTGCACGGGCCATCTGGAGTTGTTTCCATATTACAAATAACATATTGTGTCATAAAAACACATAATCAGATCTGTTAAAAATAAAAGTTGAAGTTTTATAGTTCTGTACACAAACAATTCTGATTAAAGATGGTAGATGGCCGTATTTGATATTCAGTGTATCAACACGCATGAGCTAAATAAAATAAATTTATAGATAAAATTTAATGAGATAAAATAGATTTTTAATGCATAATTTACAGTCACCATTCCTCTGTAAATTCAGCACAATAAACATTTATTTATTTGGCAAACACTTTCATCCAAAGCTGAGTCTGCGCCAAGCCCAAAGCGATGCAAGGCTTTACAGTGGCTTTTTGGCATGACTTCTGGTTAAACTAACAACATTCCAGTGACTAGCACAGAACTTTAACCACTGAGGTACTGAAGACTTTCTGAGTCTTGCATTTAAAAGTTGATGGAGTTTAGCTCATTCACTCACATCTATACCACTTTATCCTGTATACAGGGTTGCAGGGGGCCTGGAGCCTATCCCAGGAGACTTAGGGCACCAGGCAGGGTATAATCCATCACAGGACACACACACATAAAGTGTCACAATCTCATGCACACACTTCGGTCAATTTGAAAATACCAATTAACCTAATCTGCATGTCTTTGGACTGTGGAAGGAAACCAGAGTACCCGGAGGAAACCCACCCACCCACGAACACAGGAGAAAATGTAAACTTCATGCACACAGCCCAGAGATAGGAATTGAACCCGGATCCTAGAGGTGCAAGGCGACAATGTTAATGACTAAGCCACCATGCCACCTGGAGTTTATCTATGAGTTGCAAATTTATTAATTATTATTTAGTCAATCATTCATTTAGAAAGGTACATATCAGAGTCATCTTTCAGTCATCCTTTAGGCATCTTTCAGAAGAGGCAGCAGAAATACACAAAGCCAGTGCTCAAGTAAAAGTACATGCCTTAAAATGTTCTCCACCACAAGTGAAAGTAAAAGTTTACATTTTACTCAAAATTGTACTTAAAAAAAAAAAAAAAAAGTTGTACTCAAAATGTACCTTAAGGACAAATTGTACAAGTGCTCCACTAATTGTACCAGTAGTCTGGGTATCTATCTAACTGACTGATAGTTAAACAATATGCAGTTTTAGGAGAAGGCATCATAGCTGTGCTGATATTCAGTGCGATATTGCTTTTATAGAACAGTTCCACAAACACCATTTATTATCAACAGATGTGATTTGTTTCTTCATTTAAACCAATTTGAACCAACTAACCGTGACTGATGGAGCTGGTGACAGAAAGTTAGTGTAATTATATTTCCACTTATTCCGCTTTAGAATATCAGCTCCATTGACTGGGGTTCCAAGTTTGAATCCCAAATACCAATAAATGGAAAGTTAATGTGCTAGGGTGTACAATTCCTAGAGATTGAGAGATTGGAATCATCATTGGTTCGGAGGCAATTCAGAATGACTTAGAAGCAATTATTAATGAGTCAAAGTGTTTTTCCTTTTTTATTTACATTATCAGATGTGTTTTCTCCTCAGTCTGGAGGAGAGTACAGCCCTTCTTTCACCCATGCTGGGACTGACAGATAGTGTAATTAATGGTCATTAAAACACCTGGGTAATACGTATAGATAAATGTCCCAGTGTTATTTCAGTCAATTATCACCACTTGTGGAATGCCTCTCATCCAATCCGGTTGCTCAGTCAGAACTAACTAAAATCTTGTAGAAATTGATAGCAGCCAGATTTGAAATTAATTAAAGGAATTTATTTTTTTATTTTTTTTGCAATTATGGGTAACTTCGTTACTTGCTACCTCTGACTTTCTGTAAATTGTCAGGAGTTTAGCTAATAGTAAATGCCATCATCTTTATATAAAGACAGACTCCCAAACTAGGTGTCTGTCTTTATATAAAGTTGATAGCATTTATTATTGCTACAATCCTGACAAAGCCAGTTCCTACTGGTGGGTTCATCCAGGTACTCAAGGTTTCCTCCCACAGACCAAGGATTCCAAAGATTCCTTTCCTCCCACAGTCTAAGGATTGTGCAAATAAATTTGTTTGAGTGTTTGAGTACTTGTGCCCTATGATGGATTGGTATCCTGTCCAGTGCCCCTCGCATTGGCTTCAGGTGACCCTGTACAGAATAAGTGGTATAGAAAAGTGTGAGTAAGAAGTGTTTAATTTTAACAGTTAAATGATTAAATACTGCTTTCAAAATTTTATACAAGAGAATTATAATGTTTTGTTGTTAATTATTGGAAAGTTTTTAAATTATTGATAAGTAAACTTGAACATTCCTGTACTTGGTAATTATATTTATATGGTATTTTAAATATATATATACATTTATTTATGTACATTTAAAATACAATATATTATATATTGTTTTATATATATATATAGGCATGACTAGGGTCATAAGATGTAATCAATTCATGGAAAGGAACAGGATGTATTTTAAAAAAGCAGGATGACCAGAACAATTTTGTTTATAATGAACTCTCAGGTGCAGTTTTGTTGTTCGTGCATTGGCTATATCTGTTGTGTCCACATCAGCACGGATTGTGTGACTAACGTGGAGTGAAGGGAATCAGGGTATTGGCTCTCGTGCAAAGTGTTATATAAAATGCCTCAACCTTTGTCTATCTTTAACAAGAATATCCTGTTGTGAAAAGATTGCCAGTGCCAGTGGGGCCTCTAAGAGTATGTGTGTATGTGTGTGTTTGTGTTTGTGTTTGGAAAAGTCTTTAAGATCCGACTTCTTTGTTTTGCCCACCGGGCACTGCTGTGTATCCTGTCAGGAAGCACACTGAGTCAGTTGCAGGACAGATTGTAAGCACTCTTACTCACCTTACTGCTGCAACGACTCATGTGAAAACCCTTGCACTTGTATTCATAAACGTATGAGAATCATGCTTTCACATAAACACTGAACTAACTTGTACTGTAATAGAGCTACATCTAAGTAATTTAAAAAAAACTGTTACTGTAAAACCTAAATAAAAATGTGATGTACTATATCTTTTTTTTTTTACTCATATTGCCTCTTAGGTTAAAATATTTTTCAGCATTTAATTGGGTCACTAAAGTTAATGATAGACTAAGTAATCTTCTAAGCTTATCACTATTATTATGACCTTTGGCATGTATACCTTTTTACGTTGTATGTGTCAAAAAGTCATTGTGTATTGCAGTCCTCAATACGCACTTAACTCAAGATATGGCCACTAATGTGTAGAATGCAAGCTGATTGTTATTGAAACATAGTATCTCTGCTCACTCATACAAATTTTCTACTTCTTGCATTTCAGGTTCATACATATGAGGTGAAATTGCTGGATGTTGGGAGCAGGGTAAAATTTCCATATGCAAATTAGCCTGTACTGTAAACATGATGCAATCCTTTCATTTTAAGGATTTTAAAAGAGACTCTACCTAATTACAGCTTAAAATCTCATGTAAGATTCTCAATTTAACAGTTTTTAAATGTAAATTTGGCAGGCACCTTTATCCAGAGCAATTGACATTATACAGTACTTCAATACACATCTGAGCAGTTAGGGGTTAAGGGCCTTGCACAAGGGACCAACAGTGGCAACTTGGGGTTTGAACCTGGGATTCTTCCAATCTGTAGTCCAACACCTTAAACACTAAGCTACCCCTGTAGGGTGTTCTGGTGGTCCATCCATCTATCCATCCATCTAGGAACCTCTGTAGTCCAACTAGGGGCCATGGAGGCCAATGGTGACTACCACAGTATTAATTCCCATTCCCATCAAGACATGCGCATTCATACACTACAGCCAATTTGTGAACGCCAATTAGCCTAATCTGCATCTCTTTGGACTGTGGGAGGAAACAGGAGTACCTGGAGGAAACCCACCAAGCACGGCTAGAACATGCAAACTCCATGCACTACAGACTCTGAGGTGGGAATCGAACCCAGACTCTGGAGGTGCAAGGCGGCAATGCTAACCACTATGCCACCCTGCCGCCCTGTAATGTGGCAGGGCGCATTATCCTGCTGAAAGAGACCACTGCCATCCCAGATAGCAAAATGATTATGGCCCAATTGTGGCCTGCCCCCTGCTATGTTCATCTGGCCCACATACCACATGGAATGATGACCCATGAGCGGTCCACTTCTGCTCCTGGCCCTCGGATTGCAGTTCTGTGTGCCGGATGGAATGCATTGTGGTTGGGGTGTCTAGGGTCACACAAACCTGTAAACATTTCTGATGCACAGCATGAGGCGAGGTGGATGTCCTGGATAGACGGAAGATCTCAAAATTGCGGATAACCTTTAATATCAGAACTTCCCACCGTTGTAAAAGATCACCTATAAAAATACACTAACTTTCTTTTGTGCCTTTCCTTTCCATGCATGCGACAAATCTTTTCCTGTCTGCCATCTCTGAGAATTTACAGCATGCGATGTTTACACTATTCCAGTGATGCTGCTATTTATATCTCTGTATACATGGTGGCAGAAGATTTGGATGCAAGCAGGAATTCTGTTTTATTTCCTGTTATGAAACAGGATTGCCCTTTGTGCACCAGAGGAGACTGGCACAACACAATGGGAAAATCATGCCTTGTCAATTCTCTATCAGTATTTGCTGTACATTTCTCTCTAGTCTAAAGAGCAACATGTTTTTCTCTTTTAATACTTATCTTGGTCACAATCCTAAATTACTTCTTAAAGCTTAACTCTATAGCCGTGGACAAAAGTCTTGAGAATGAAACAAATTATAATTTTCACAAAGTCTGCTGCTTCAGTGTTTTTAGATCTTTTTATCAGATGTTACTCTGGTATACTGAAGTATAATTACAAGCATTTCATAAGTGTTAATGGCTTTTATTGATAATTGCATTAAGTTTATGCAAAGTGTCAGTATTTGCAGGGTTGAGCCTTCTTTTTTGAGACCTCTACAATTTGCTCTGGCATGCTGTCAATCAAATTCTGGGCCACATCTTGACTGATGGCGCAGCCCATTCTTGGCTAATCAATGCTTAGAGTTTTGTGTGGTTTTGTTTGTCCACCAGCCTCTTAAGGATTGACCACAAGTTCTCAATAGGATTAAGGTCTGGAGAGTTTCCTGGCCATGAACCCAAAATTTCGATGTTTTGTCCCTTGAGCCACTTGTTAGAAAAGGCATTGTTTATCACCAAACTGTTCTTGGATGTTTGGGAGAAGTTTCTCTCAGAGGATGTTTTTGTACCATTCTTTATCCATGGCTCTGTTCTTAGGCAAAATTATGAGTAAGCCCACTCTCTTGGCTGAGAAGCAACGCCTCACATGCATGGTGTCAGGATGCTTTACTGTTGGCATGACACATTACTGATGGTAGCGCAAGAGCAAGTTCTCCACAGATTGCTAACCTTACTCGCTTCTGTCGATTCTTTCTTTACAACATCAGAAGAATCTGCCCATTTCTTTCTTCACAGGCTACTCAGGTGCTTTTTTCAGTCCCTTGTTGTTTCACGACTGGACAATTGCAATTCAGTCCTGGCAGGTCTGCCTCTGTCCACCACTCGTCCTCAGAAGGTGATCCAGAATGCAGCTGCACGTCTCATTTTCAACCTTCCCAAGTTCTCCCACACCACCCCAGTTCTCCGCTCTCTACACTGGCTTCCTATAGCTGCTCGCATCAAATTAAAAACCCTGGTGCTTGCATACAAAGCAAAAAATGGTCCTGCACTTACTTATCTCTCAGCTCTAATCACACCTCGCACCGCACTGCGGTTCGCCCAATCCTCCAGCACTGCTCGGCTGGTCCCACCATCTCTCAGGGATCGAGGAAGACGTCCATCTAGACTCTTTTCTGTTCTGGCACATAGATGGTGGAATGAACTTCCTCTAGATGTCCATACAGCTGAGTCTCTGGCAATATTTAAATGATGACTTAAGACATATCTGTTTCTTCAGTACTTAAGCTAAAAAAAATAAAAATAAAAAACCTTTCCAACAGTGCTTGACTAATGGTAGTTAGTTAGTAAACTAGTGTAAGGATCTATCCAGTGACAGAAACTACAAAGCACTTTTGTAAGTTGCTTTGGATAAGAGCGTCTGCCAAATGTCTTAATGTAAATGTAAAGGAAGTGCTGACCTTCATACATTTCAAGAAGGGCAACAAAGAAGCCACTTCTCTCTAGGAAAACAGAAGGACTGATATTCTGCACAAAGTACAGGGATTGGACTGCTGAGGACTCGGGTAAAGTCATTTTCTCTGATGAATCCTTCTTCTGATTGTTTGGGGCATCCGGGAAAAAGCTTGTCCAGAGATCAAAAGATGTGTGCTACCATCAGTCAGACACTTACGAAATGGTTGTACTTATACTTAGTAACATCTGACAAAAAGATCTAAAAACTTGTGAAAATCAATATTTGTGCTTTTAGCCAAGTTTTGAGAATGGAGACTGAAAATGTAGACATGAGAAGACATAAAAGGATGAACGTACATCAAGATAATGGAAAAAATGGAATCTGCATATTTTTATATCGCATTTATAAAGAACTCAAGATTTAAAATTAAAATTTAAAGAGATGCACTGTACATTTAATGTAACCATACATGAAATTAAAGTGGAAATATGATTCTGTACTGTGATTGTTATATGGCATGATTCATGCCGCATATTATCTCTGCATCAGTCTTACATTCAAGGATGTTCAGTGTTAACACCTGCACACTATTGTCCTTGTAACATTACAAAGTCAATTCAGGCCTTAAACACAACTGACTCATATATTCAGACATCCTATTCACATGGCCCCAGTGCATTGTGAAACCATACCATAAATAGACTTGTCTAGTCTGAGAGCATGTGACATGCAACTGTTGATGCAAAAACACCCTTGACCAGGACTTTTGGAGTGTGTATTTCTGTTCTGCTGAGGTCATTATGTGCAACAGTTTTAGTGTTAGTACAAGAAGACGATCAAGTCAAACCGGCACTTGTGATGAAATTTTTTATGAATGAAGACGTGATACTGATTGACATTTAAAGAAGACAGTGTTGAGTCTCATAGCCGTGGTAAAAAAAAAATTTGTCGCAAATATTTTAAATAAGGCCGTATGATCTGTTATAATGCACAATGAAAAATCAAATGAATGCACTAGAACCACAACAATAATTGGTTAATCATGATCACCTTGTTTTTATAATCACAGGCATTTTATAATCAACAAGCAAAATTGGGTAATTTAGGCTATCAACAGGAGTATTAAACCATCATTGATATATTCCAAACTATTTATCTCCACCTTTAATCTATTCCCATTTTCTTATTATCTATACAACCTTCATATACACATTCCATGTTTTATCACCGCCATTGTTTCCAGTGATCAATCATCAATAGCAGCAATGGCAGCCTCATGTGGGCTTCATGGGTCACTACATAGTAAGTTTAATTTACCTTACAGATGGTTAAAGAGTCTGGGAAAAGGATGTGAAGTTGAAAGCCATTAAAACATAACAAAAAGGGGAAAACGCAAGCAGAGTTCTTAAACAGATCAGCAGGGGTGAACAAAAATGATTATACTGTAAACTGAAAAGTTAGGTTAATAAAAATGGAATATGAAAGAAATTCAATAGAATAGAATAGAATAGAACAATGGTCATCTGTGGTTGTTGGTTGATAAAACTGCTTAATAACTGATTTTTTTTGGGAGTGTTTGTCATTGATTGGTCAGCAGTTGTGGTCAGTGAATGAACATTAGAAATCAATGATAATCAACGTTCACAATTGGTTATTGGGAAATTTGGTGAGTAATTATTAGTTGTTGGGGAAAATAAATAAAAATATGAATAACTATAGAATAAAAATAAAAAGATGAATAACTGTAGAAACTCAACAATAAATAAAACAACTTCAATGATAGTGGTTTTAACCCCACTCTTATAACCATCGAGCAAATAATGGAGTTTAAAGAGAGTGCACGACCATCTGTGTGAACAATGTTGTATTTGGTTTTGCTGGTGTAAAGGTTTCCACTGACTTCTCACCTGTGGTTTGGAAAGAGAAAAGCATGAGAAGCAGCAAGGCCACACAAAAAGCCTGTGTTAGGGTTAGGGTTCGGGTTATGTATAAAAAAAAAAAAAAACTGGAGTAATTCTTTTTTGAAGATGTTTATTGTAACTATGAATGCATAAAAAGTGTAATGTGTTCTTTAATTGTTGGTAAATTGCTGTGGTATGTACACAGCACAGAATAGCACAGAACAGACCTTGCTGTTTTACAAAAACATTGTTGGGGGATGAAATAAGACAGGACATCATTTTTCATGTATGTTTCAAGTCACAATATAAATTTTATAGACAGAAGTTTTATCAACCATTTTATAAATGAGTGTAGTATCTAAAATATCCTTATTATATGACACTTTACAACAGTGTCTAAAATTCTCCATCTTTTTGTACAGACTACTTCTGCCAGCCAACCCACCCAAATACACGCCACCCCATCCCCACCCATTCCAAATAAAAGCAACCACTGAAGGCCAACTCATACACAGAAATTCATTCACTTACAAACAGACAAAGAGAGGAAAAACATTTGTTAGGTTTTTCAGAAGAACAGTGCACAAAGTTAAACATTTCCGCTCCAGTGATCTCAGGACAGTTACGCATGGAGATGACAGTTTATGAGTTCTACAAAGTGCTTTTATCTCCATGTTCCAGCCGTTTGACTCTAATGCGTCTAATCCATTTCCATGATCTGATCTAAGGAAATCTGCAGCTCCACAGATGACTGTAATGAGGTCGCGCCGGTTGCCAGTGCCATCATCTTTAGCCTCTCCAGAGCTGTGAGAATCACCTGCCAAGCCGAGAAGGCGAAAAAGTGATTAGTGAAGTCCAGTGCTGTGTGAAAGTCCTGAGCAACCCCTCATTTCTTCATCTTCATTAAAATCATATTAATGTAGATTCAATTAAAGAAAATGTGACGAATGGTTTATGTGACAGGCTGCAAAGGGCCTAATGATACAATTTAAAAACTGGTTGTTTATGTAACAACCTCAGCAGCAACCTTATTTCCCCTCTCGTCTGCTCCAACCACTCAGCATTCAGCATCACCAAGTATACTAATCACCAGCCTGATCATCTGTCATCATCTGCACCTGTTTCTCACTGGTTCATGCCTTAAATTAGATGCTTTTTATGCCTGAATGATTTTTAGGTGGCTTAACAAACAAAACACATTTCTCTGAAACTGCTCAGGTACAGGGACTGGACTGAAAATGAGAGCCTTCGGGAAGGCTGGAGAACTATTCCTTAAGAGTACATTAAAAAAAAAAAAAACAAGAAAGTCTGGCTCAAAATATGATGAAATAGGGGTTTGTGACTTTTGCACAGTACTATATGTGCATAGACAACTGAGGGACTGTTTTAAACCATTCAGATTTGTCAAGTGTGAAACTAAGTACCAACTAGTGAGAGTATGACTCTGATTAGATTCTATTACTGTACCAGCAACCAAATCAACTAATTTGGAATTCCAACTAGAAAACCTGTCAGAAAACCTGAATATGTTTTGTCCTGGAATAATTTTGTCTTCTTTTTAACCCCCTCTATAAAAATAAAAAGAAACAACCTATAGTAACTGTAACCTTCTTTCATAACAAACTGGATAACACCAAGTGTTCTAATTGAATATTGTTTTTATTCCACTTACAGTATATCGCAGCACTTTTGAATTCTCACCAGCTTGGACAATAGGGCTGGATGAATTGTAATTAAACTAATAGGTTTATATTAGTGCTCGTTAATCATAGTCATAGTCTCTGATTAATCACAATTTTAAAATACTCAGATTGACTTGTATTATAAACGTACAATGTTGGAATAAAGAAATGCATGACAAACTGGTTAGAGGAAACTGATTATGCTGCTTTATAATATCTTAAACATTAACATTTAACAAATGTTAAATAAAAAAAAACCTCTCTGGCTGGGTAGTATGGGGTGTGGAATCCCACCAACAGCAGGGAACACGGATCCTCAGATCCAAAAACAACATAGAGCCTTAGCCACATGAGCCACCACTCCCACATCTTACATTTACTGGAGTGCTGTAAAAAGTCTTTCCCTTGAAGGTAGCTCGAGCACACAACTTTGTCCAAACGTTCATCTAGAAGCTTTTTATAATGAAACTTGCCATTTAGCACAGCTGGTGATGTTTCCTCAGTCACCTTATTATCTGTGTTAAACGTGCCGTTATCACACACAGCCGGGTAACCGTGCTGCAATTATGGGAAGCCATTAAGGTCAAACTTAGTAATATGATTTATTTGTGTTAAAAAATAATAATCTGTTAAAGTTACTAGATTAATCACATGCGTTAACGCATTAATATTAACAGCCCTAGTTTATATTCACAGCTTATGTTATTATTTCACATAATGAACAAATGAACGAAACGTCATTAAACAAAGAAGTGCTTTGTAACAATCAGTAAGTTTTTGGGAGATTTTTCAGGACTCTTTGCAGTTCCTTTTTTTCCTACTAACTCATTAACTAGAAGATGAAAAAAGAAGTGAGGGATATTAAATGACTGTTTGTAGCTGCTCCTGCTGAAGTGGAAACAGGAACTAACTTTTTACATGAACGTTCTGCAACATTAAACATGACTATTTCTTGTTTTAAAAGTATAATGTGCTATTCCGTAATAAAAGAAAACCTGGAATCATTGGAAGACACTATAATTCTATAATTAGAATAAAACACCAAGGGCCAGAAAACCATGATGTTATAGGGAAAATGTCAGCGTCCCCACTACTTAACTTAGTCTAGCAACTGATCATCTCCTAATTTGGTTAAAAAAAAAAGAGCTTAAGTCTCCACATTACCTCAACCATGATAAACTTCTTCTCCCATGGTTTGTTCTTGGGGTCGGGCCACTGCTGTCCCAGAAAGAAGTAGAGTGTGTATAAAGGAGACTTTCCATGCCTCTCTATGAATGCCATCAAGTCTGGTGGAAAGACACACACACACACACAAACATACACACACACACACACACACACAGACATTAAGTGTCATTGTCCAACAGCCTTCTACTGTGAAGAAGAAAATCTGGAAAAATCTGGAAAAAAAAAGCTTACTGTATGTCTGTACATATGTGAATTTTTGAAAGAAAAATAAAACCTTTTGTTTAGTGTTGTATAAAATATAAGAATGTTATTTGTATATCTAAGAGAAAATAATGTCAGAACTGTACTGCATGGATACTAGGGATTCTGGGGTATTTAAAAATAGCTGCGATATCCTTTTTAATTACCGTCATGAAAAAAAATCTGCTGTGTGTCTGTGTAACAACACTGACAACAAGAACGAGCATCTGCGGGCTCCTACACAAGCAAGTTAGCTTTGTACAAAACGCTAGTCTTGAGAAATAAATAAGTAACAAAACCATCACACAACAATTCATGGTATCTGACTATACAAGTTACTGTAGGTAACTCATAAAACACACACACCTTGTCAGTAGGAAGACAGAAATATCATACCCCAGGATATAATTTGGGGTTTACTCTCACTCACCCATCATCTACCACTTTATTCTGTATACAGGGTCTCTCAGGGGGGGTCTGGAGCCTATCCCAGGAGACTTAGGGCACAAGTCGGGTACGCCCTGGATGGGGTGGCAATGGAGGCTCGGGCGGCTAAGGCTCTAGGTTGTTGATCTCAGGATCTGAGGATCGAACAGACCTAAGCCTGATTAGAATAATGGGAGGGTTGCTATGCCAAGATGTGTGCGGATTGGTTGATCCGAAAGAAAGCAATTAGTATATTCTTTGGAGTGATATGTGGGAGTACCCGGAGGAAACATGCAACCTCCATGCACACAGAGGTGGAAATCGAACCTGGACCGTGGAGGTGCAAGGCGACAGTGTTAACCACTCAGCCACCGTGCTGCAACAGGGAGGCATAAGGTATCAAAAATTGGACCATAATAGCTACCATAGGCAATTTTTCTTGTGTTATCACATGACAATTTTACAGCTACATGGTAATGCTCTAATTTAAGTATGGAAAGAAGAATATTGGACAATATCTGAGTTGTTCGACATCAGTGGCCCAAATTAGTTTTTAGATTAAAAAGCTTTGGGATGTCACAGAGGCATGACTTCTTACTATGACAAAATATTCATAGACCGATACCAGAATAAACATGTTTTACAAAATAAAGGGTAATAGTCACTCATTCCATCTCTAACACTTTTTACTCACCTGGCACAAATTTCTTAAAGGAATAGATGGGCTCAGGTCTGATTTTGGAGACCGCTCTGGATGTAGGCCCCTGCTCGTGTTTGTCTAGTCCCCAGTAAATACGACTGTCTCCCCAACGACATCCCAACAGCATGCTGCCCTCCTGCCTCACCTCCAAGCCGCCCAGATTATCCAAAATTGTCTGGGTTGTGTTGGCCTGGGTGTGATCCAGTATAGACTCTGTGCCGGGGAGCTGCACAACAGGGAGGGGACTTGGCACTTGGTTAGGGTCATTCCTAAAAAGAAGCACAGGATTCACTCATATTAGCTAAGGTGTTTGGCCACATTTGGGATATCAAACATTATTGTTGCTAAATGGCAAAAATTAAGGGAGAAAAAAAATGACAACTAAAATGAATTAACAACTAAAAAAATAAAAGTTCTGGCACAAAACATAAAATAGTAAAAAAAAAAAATTAAGATGCAGAAAAGGATATATAAGATATTATTCACATTAAATTAATTTGATCAATTATTAGACACTATGAGCTGCACATCAACAGTAATCCTAGCTTAACTATAATTAATAAATGAGAAAATGATCTTCAAGTTGCATATGACCTTAAATCCTTTTACAGATCAGAATCCAGTAAAAACAAAAAAGAAAAAAAAAAGTCTTAAATATTAGCTGAGAGAATATCTAGAGTGTAGCATATCTACGTATTACACAACAGTTAGTACCGACCGAGTAATCTGATTGGACAAGAAGCATTTAACATGTGGTAGTAACAATACTGTGATGTTTAACTTGAGCTACGGTACATATTACTCAGCATCACAGGTGTTCTAACAATCGTTACGCTAACTGTCAGTCGATTGCATGGGTACGTCAGAAGTACGTCATCAAAACATTCCACGTTCAAAACCAGTCATGGAAGCACTTTCATCAAGAAAACACATCTGATAACATTATTTCATCTGTCTCCTTAGTAATTTGACTTTGAGGTCGTTCCGAATTGCCCCTGAACCATCTGTTAGTTACCAAGCAATCTGATTGGACAGTGGTGATAATAGAGCATAACAGTACTAGGAAGTATAACTATATTCATCGTTTCATGTCAAAGGTGCTCTAACAATCATTAATTGCACCAACTGCCAGTCACAGCATGGGTGGAAGTAAATCTGTACAGTTCGCAGTACTGGAGAGCGAGCAGAGTAGCTACTTGCCAAAACACACATCTGATAACAGAAAACATATCTGATAACATTGTCGTCTGTCTCCAAAGTACCATAGTAATTTGACTTTGAAGTTATTGCAAATTGCCTTTGTTGCTCTGTTCATGACTAATGCAAGCTACAAAGCTAACTAGCATCTAAGACAAGACTGAATCTCAAATGCCTCTCTAACCCATGATCAAGGGCGGACAAGGGATTGTGTGGACAAGGGATTGTGTGGACAAGGGATTGTACACCCTGGCGTACAAGCTTTCCATTAAACAGGATTCAACCCCAGAACCCAGAGGTTACCTGATACTCTAAAGTGGAAATAAAAAACTAAATCTCACAAATTTCTCAGGACTGTCCTAAGACCTACATGGTTTAATCACCTCAACATTTACCTATATAAAGCCGGTAAGCATTGAAAACTGCTTTCACCCCATTAATTATACTAAAAATCAGTTAATGACACTACCTGTGCCCTCGTGCCTAAGACCGCATCACAGCCGTGCTCTTATTAAGTACAACTGCCTCTCATGTGAAATTGAAGCTTAATCTTTCAGCTAAAAATGAGGTACAATATTTAAGGTACATAATTTGCAAAGTATAAAATGAAACAGCTAATAGGAAGGAAATATACTATAAAGCGCTTACGTGTTACCTAAACACTAGGCAGAAACCAGCCTCGTTCTCCACCAATTGACTTAAGACCTGCTTCCCTCTGTAATAAACATTCACCTGAAAATGGGTCCCGAATTGGTTTTCACCTAAAACATAGACACAGACAGGCGGAAAGACATGGTGAGTTTATATCTAAGAGCTCACAGATGCAAACTTACTCTAATTTGTTAAACAAAGGTGGAAGTCATACCTGAGTCATTAGAATTTGACTGAACAGGCTCATGATTAGCCAGGTGAACGTGTTCCTGTGTACCCATGATGGCGTCCTCTAGCGGAGAATATTGTCCAAACATCAACGTGTCTTCAGCAGGAGGAATCTGTCCTGTACCATCCATAGCACCATGAACTGGTGAAAAGTGGTTTATGCCTGAAGTTTCCTGAATGGGAAATGGAGCATCGCAGGGAATCGGATTCATGTGAGATGGATCTTCCAGGAAGACTGGATTTACAGGCAACTCTGTGAATAAATGCATACCGAACAGATGAACATTTACTTTCTAGCAGATGTTAAATGAAACATTATGCTATGATGTACAGAGGGACTATATTTTGAGGTCCACAGTATGTCGGGGGACTATGTATTAGTGTGTTAGGTGTGTGTCACAATGACAGTGCCATCTCTATCTGCATCTGTTCAGTGCTCCAAATATTTATGTCTATTTTTTTTTGTTTGTTTTATTTATTCTAATTCAAACTGAACCTCCATCCATCTAGGAAACTCTGTAGTCCAACTAGGGACCGTGGAGGCCAATGGTGACCATTGTATTTACTCTTTGGGAACGCCAATTAGTTCAGTCTGCATGTCTTTGGACTGTGGGAGGAAACGCACCAAGCATGGGAAGAACATGCAAACTCCATACACACAGACCCCAAGGTGGGAATCGAACCCTGACCCTGGACATGCAAGGTGACAGTGGTAACCACTAAGCCACAGTGCCACCAAAATAAACCTCACTATGGGCAACAAACTAATTAAATTAGTAAATTAGTTATTGGTTCTATGCCCCAAAATATGACTCATTATTAGATGTTTTTCCTTTGTCCTACAAGCTTCATATCTGACTGATCAATTGCACACCCTGGTCACATGATTTTTTATTTCTTGCCCTGTTCCATCCCAGTCCAAGCTTACACTTCTAGTATTAAACAAATTAAGCTTTTAAGAAAAACAATATATATTATATACAATGCATTGACTTTTGTATCTGTGTTCTAATCTACAATATATATTTTTGTATGTATGTATGTTAGTATGAATGTTAAATTTACTATGTAGGTTAGATCGAGACCACTATATAGTTAAAATTTCCAAACTACACTGATCGACCATGACGTTAAAACCTCATGGTGCCAGCACGGCAGCTCTGGCCCCTCGGGAAGTGGCTCCATAGGGCCTCTGGGAGTGTGCTGTGGTGTCCAGATCCAGGACGATGGCAGTGAATGTTTTGGGTGGGTGCGGGGTGGGGCCATGGATCGGATTTGTTTGCCTGGCGCATCGCATGGGTGCTCGATCGGCTGAAATGGCATGCTCCTGACACTAGTTTACTGGTGAATGGTTGGTGATCCATGTTATTCACCTGGAAGTTGAATGTGTAGATGTTATGGCTGATCGGTTAATATCCCATGAGATTGTGTGGTAGCTGAGTAGATAATATCAGTGTTTAAACCATTACAGGTCATGGGTTGCTTAAACCCCAATATTATCATCCTCAGGTTGGTATAAATGTATCCTCATTTGTAAAAGGAGCACAAATAAGCTGGATAGATAGTGACCACAGTGTGCAGTTTCAGCTTGTTACTCAACAACACTATGCATTATTCAGTAACTGCAGTAGCATGAAAACACGTGCAGTTTTAGAAATTTTTCAGGTACTAGGTACCTAAACATGAGGTATGTTTGTCTATGCATTTTTAAATCAAACTCTAAAATATGTATGAAACTATATTTAAAAAGTTTTCATGTGAGTTTTTTGACTCTTGATACAACAGCGCCCCCTGCAGTGGCTAGGGCAGTTTCTGTATTTTTCAAACCCTGATATTGTGATAAGTTTGTGTTCATCTCATTCTGTCTTACTTGCAAGTGACCCTGATTTTGTTCAGATGTGGTACACGCATGTGTTTCAGGCGGTTTTAGGGCTGCGCGATTAAAAAACAAAAAACACATTGTGATTATTTTGACACATATTGCAATTCTTTGATAATTTGATATTTCACTATTAAATTGATACTTTTGTATACCAGTGTACTCATTAAGTGAATGTTACCCAATTACCCTCAAAGTATTAAAATAAAACAAATTCTACATAAATTCCTGACTATATTACCTGGAATAAATTGCCTTTGTAATTTTTTTGAGAATAATTGTACAGCACTACCATTTTTACCATGAGTAAGTTGATTGTAGCTAAAACAAGCCATTGTGCTTAATCATTACAAACTTAAAAGCCCAGTCCTACCTATATATGAGTAGCTTGACAGCAAAATGAGACAACTCCATTTTTGAAAAAAAAAAAAAAAAAAATGCAAATGAAGCAGAAATGTTTTGATGCCTTGCAAACTGATATTTAATATTTTGTGCATGTTTTCTTTGAGTTACAAAATTATTATAAAGCACAAATGGCAAAAATATTATGCAAAAATTGTGCAAAAACCTATACCTCCATCTCCCAGAGTTTTGTCGCAATGGACAAATCAGCCTGAATTGTGTGTTTGGTAAATTAACTATGCAATTTAGTATCAATAACATTTGTTTGTTACGTTTTAATGTTTGATTTGCGAAGTCATAGGCAGTATTGGCTTTTCTGTGGGATTGGACAATACGGGCTGGCCTTTGATCGTCGCAGTCATGATCAAAGCCACGAGCCTTGGTCACCCATCATCCTGTCACCACTTTATCAATGTTATCGGTACTGTCAGAAAAGGAAGGCTGGGACCAAATCCCTCTCTAACCCCTGATCAAGGGCACTTCAGCTATAGCTGATATTCTAAAGTGAAATAAATGGAAATATAAAGTAAATATCATACGTTTCTCAGGACTGTCCATCACCTTCACGGTTTATTCTCCTCACCTTTTTGCTAAAAAGTACCATCAAGAATTGAAAACTATTTTTACCCTTTTTAATTACACTACCTGTCGGTCAGCGGCTCTGCCAGTTGCACTTAATTAGTTCCACCCCTGGGATATGTTTGGCTTCACAGCCGTGCCGATATTCAGCACAACAGCACTCCCTCTCGTGTTATATTGCCTAAGAATAATATTCCTAAGAAAGTGGCCAGTAAGTATAAAGCAAAAAAATATATATCCTTATAATACGAAACACATGTAACTCCCTATAACACATATCTCCCTTATATAATTACTTGTATATACATATAATGTAAACATGTTAGATTTTCCTTTATTAATCTTGTGTACCTGGATCGGCGTCAACAATATTCAGATCTGCAAGGCACATTTGCAACAAATCAGGCTGCGGGCTTGCACCTGAGAATCAAAGCAGAACCAAAAGTGATAGGATGAGTTATAATGAAAAAATAATACTGTACAACCCAAACAGAAAGCGAGCACACATGACGCTTAGAGTAGCAATCTTACCTGGAAACAAGTCCTCTTCTGCCAGGTACATGGTATCGACAGGAGAAATGTCAATCTAGCAGACATGAAACAGTAGCACCAACAAAGTAGTTAGGACATAACACAAGTAGATAAATAAAGTTAGGGAAAAGAATATAAAGTCAAAACTCACATTACCCACTGGGGAACCATCAGTAGATGCTGAGGAAACTGCAAAACAAAAATGCAAAGAAAATCAGTACCATTTGTAAAAACTCTTCCAATATAAGCAATATGGCAATATGTTTCTGCTGTAACAGTGTACAAATGTTGCAAAGAAACAATGATTAATAACATGAACTAACAGTACAAAACTATTGATTTTAAACACATCCTGTTGGGCAGATCTGAAGCTGGCAGAACATATAAATGGTGTATTCATGAATACAGCTGTGTATGAAGTGTTCATGCAGGACTGCATTATACATTTATTCTAGTTATTGTCCACATACACTACCGTTCAAAAGTTTGGGGTGACTTTCTAACTCCATGATGGTTCCTGATTTTTATTTCTTTCTACATTGTA
>JAOVVA010000054.1:21172767-21190152 GCA_028565275.1 Leiocassis micropogon
CGGTTTCGTCCCACTTTAGATGTGTTTGGCTTCCCATAGAAGTGAATGTGTATTGCGTGGTTACGTAACGTGCAACGATTAAGACGATAGACCAAAATCTCTATCGGTTGACAGATTTCTACCGGTTAACCGTGTCTACCGGTATATCGCCCACCCCTAGTCCGATCCAATAGAAGCGATACTATAGCTCAAACTACTTTACTGTTTATCACTGTTATGGTGGCAAAGGGAGGGACCTACTCAATATTAGGAGGGTGGTCATTATCTGTCATTGGACAGATCCCTGCACTGGTTAGAACATGAACAACAGAGCAATGGAGGAAGGTGGCCTGATCTGGTGGATCACGTTTTCTTTAACATGTGTAAAAGAAAACACTTAACTGGGAAGAGATGGCACCAGGATGTCATTGACGCTCTGGGCAATGTTCTGCTGGGAAAACTAGAATAGCTTGTTTGAGGTGTTGACTTGGCCTCCAAATTCTCCAGATCTCAATCCAGTCGATCTGTGGGATCAGATGCCACGAGGCCCCACTTTGCAAAGGATGCTGCTACTACTTTTAAACCTTTTTATACTACTACTATTACTACTAGTACCACTATTACTAACATTGTTACTATTACCATGACTCTACGTCTCCTCATTTCTTACATCTACACTTCCTCTTCTTCTTCTACTATTACTACATCTGTTGCTATGACAGATTGAAGACCTAAACAGTCTTCAATTTCAGCACTTAGTATCAGCAGGTTTTCGGTCATGAGAAAGTCTTCAGGACAGAAGCTCTTCAGGTTTCTTTGTAATTGAAAGTAAAAAACTGTATTAAAAAAATTAAAAAAACTTGTGTTTGTAAATGCACCCCTAAATGGGTACAAACAACATCTGCATTAAGATTTTTTTTTTAAGTTGGCAAATTGTTGTGGTCTAGGAGGAATCAAATGCTTCTGGAGACGTTAGAAAGAGAGACTTTGCACTACTTTAGTGTTTACGTTAGAAAACAAGTACACAGATTAAACCACTTCCTGTCCTCGTCAATAAAAGGTGCGGCCACGCGTTTCTTCATGCCAAGCCTGTAGTAACAAGAAGGTACAGCACTACAGTTACTAATTCTTTCAGACTTATAATAATAAGCTTGTAAAGGGATTTCTTCTCGAGTCTTTGATTTAGATGGAACTGAAAAATCCATATATTTATTCCATTTTAAATGTTTTGTAAAAAAAAAGGTCAAACATATAATAAATGCATCTGTGTTCCCAATTTGGAAACTTGTGAGTAGCCCGTGTCCTAATTTTTTAAAAATTGCATCCCTGCTTAACCTTGAATCCTTTCCTGAGTTGAAGTGTGTGTGAAATATAGTGCAGGTGCAGAACAGCAAGGGGTTGTCCATGACCAGAGATGGAAACAGAAAATTCATAGCGCTAACATCTGTATGTTTTCAGTACATTTGGAAAAATTCCATTCAGAATTTTCAGATTCCCAGAAGCTCTTACATTCCATGAATCCACAAATTTCCATGTTTCATGGTTCATCATGTTTCATTTTAAAAAGATAAAAAAGGTAGTTTCCAAATTGTTTCATTGATCCCCAAGGAAGCTTCCAGGATGTCGAATCAGCCTCACCTTTGTTTTTAGAGGACATTTGTGGAAATACCCCAGCAAAACCACAACCATGCAGGAATCCAAGTATGAATTAGACTGAAGACTGAAATGTAGCAGTGCTACAACCTGGAACTGAAGTGGCCTGAATTTGGATCTTGGATCGTACTGTATTGTATCCCATGAACCTATACAAAATAGCCCATGATAGATGTTTGTAAAATTATTTTAAAAGAAATACTTAAAAACAATGCAAAAAAAAAAACTTTTAAAAAAAATCCAGCATTTCAGTACTTAATTTAAATTTTTCATTCATATTTTTTAAAGAAGAAAAAATCTTTAAACAATTAAAGTTAATCTGTAAACATGCAGTAATGTTGATAGTCATGATAATAAAGTAAAACCTGAATACATTGAAAAACTAAACAACTCTGTAATAACAATGAAACATTCTAAAACGTTTAATCATGAGGGCAAAACTGATAATTTTATGAGACATTATACGCTCCTTGATTTTATTTGTTTGTCAAATACAGGAATAGTCCATGTACAGAAGAACTGTATTTTGAGTGAAGAGCTGTACAGTATTTACACAAAGGCTTGGTTTTCAAAAGAAGCACAGTATTAGATTGTTCCAAAATAATACTCATAGTACAGACAATCAACAAACAGTTAAAAATGAAACCAAAAAAAAAAAGCTCCTATTTAAATATTACTAATACATATTTTTCCCTAGTGGGAATTGAATGCTATAGTTAGCTCTTATTTTCATGTCCATCTTCTGAAGAATGTACTGAAATAATACAGTTTTGCGTAGCTGAAAGATATTTAATTTCTTTCTTTTAATCTTTTACAGGAAAAAAAAAACAATGCCATGTGTTACCGCCAACTCTTCATGAGCCTGAAGGAAGACAGCTCTGAATTTGACAACACCTCTTTTTTTTTGGCGTATGGCATCCGAACATAATGTTATGAAATGGATAATGAAGCATTGCTGCTTTATACTGTATGTGCAAGCTCCTGTTAGAAATGTCTTTAATATAAATAATAGAAATGCAAGTATAGCTCTCTTGTTTCACTCATGTAGCATTAAGTGTTACACCGTTTAGCATTTGTCAGTTTTCCTTTTTTTCATGGCATTCTTCACTCGTGTATAAAGCACAACCGTCACTCCTCCACTCAAGGAAAAAAAATGCAGAATAAAAGTTTGTAGTCTTAAAAAATAATCTTTGTAAAATTCAAATTGTAACAGACTTCCTCCTTGCAATATCTTTAAATTTCAAATGTTCAAAGTTTTCCCAAATCAACACAAATTTTTTTACAGTATTCTACTTCAGTCATTTCAGTTCCTGTTCACTTGTCAGTTAGTAAATTCATCGCAGCAAAGGGGGCAACGATCCATCGACTCATCTGCCCTCGACCACAACTCCCCCCCTCCCACCCCCCCCCCCCCCCAAAAAAAAATTGGTCACGTCTATGTATGCGAATATGTTCTCCATTTTTTCCTTTAATCCGTTTAGCACAGAAACTATGCTCTCATTGACTTCAGTAACGAAGTGCTGATTAGTTTACTTGCCAAAGGCTACCTGCTGAGAGGTGGCTCTATTGCCAGGTCATGTATCACAATCGTGTTAAGAAACGCCTCAAGAAAAACAATAAGAGAGGACTGGGGTGCTCTGTGAAAACAAATCTATGTCCTTTGTTCCACACAAGCCTCTGCTGCATCCTTAGGGCCTGTCCTTTGTCCCTCGGTGACCCCCCTCTCGAACGCTTTCATTCTGTCAGGCTTTGGCACTGAGGGTCATCAGTTCTAAGAAGGCGTTAAAGAGTGTGTCCAGCCAGATCTGATTGGCCATGCACTGCTGAACAACCTCCTCTTGCCCGGGATCTTCTGATGCCTGTTCTATAGTGTTGGTCTAAAAGAAAACACAAACAGGGTTCATGCATCTTTCCATGATTCCTTATTTTTTCCTCATTATTTCAAACATTCTATCTAGTGAAACTGTGCAGGTGTTGTTACCTCTTTTTTGCAGATTAGGAAGGTGTGGTATTTGTAATGATGCAGAGAATGGTAGAAGCTATAGAATCGACATGTCTCTGTTGACAGCTTGATGTCCTAAATGAGAAAAACGTGGGTCAGAGTGGTAATGATCAAAGTTTGATTAATTTGAAAAAGTACTTTATTTTTACCACTACTGTTTTTAGCTACTGCTATTATAATAATAATATGAGTTTTGTTCTATTTAAAATAAAATGTAAGAAAGGCTGAAGAGAAGGCTGAAGGTATTCTAAAGGAGAAGGCATGAGTTTTAAGTATGAAACATTACTTTGAAATTTCTTTTCTAATAAGACAATAATATAAGACAAAGCTGTGCTAGAGAAAAAAAGTGATCCTTCTTTCCCGGGGTGTATTTGTAACAAACCAGACTAAGTCATTTTTTCCTAAACCACATCACCAATCTGCATGACATTACGTATGACTAGTGTTTAACTCACCAACCAAAAAGAGCAAAACATTTGGTGTGTAATTTAAACAGGATTTTGAAAATGTTTTTTGTTCAACCGATAGTTTGCTACAGCAATTAAGCTAAGCTATGATCAGAAAGGCTTTGTTCGTATGACCTGATTTCAGTAAAAAAAAAAAAAAAAAAAAAGTATGTGCAAGACTGTACCGTATGTGCAAAAGGAATGCTATTTAATTATTAGAATTTTTAATACTAACTTTGTCTTAGATTTTGTTTAATTTATAACTTATGCTTAAGAACAAGCAGAAATACAATTTAAGCATATAAAAAAACACTGAATGAATAGATAATAAGGTCAATTTTAAAAGAAGAAAAAGAATGAGTCACAAATATAGCACTACATTCACTGCTTGACCAAAAAAAAAAAAAAAAAAGTGTCACACATGCTAATATTTAAACTGACTGCCTTTTGCTTTGATTACATCACACAATGTGGTGACAGTTCATGTGTGAAAATGATTCCTCAGGCTCCCAGAACAACTCTGTCACAATTTGAGTCCTGGAATATGCCCATGCCATGAGGGAATAAAAACTCCATTAATGTGATACCCTGGTCATTCTGTGCATTTAGGTTGTCATCAACTGACTTAGTTTTATTGGTTCTTAGCGCTGCTGAGTCTAGACCTGACTAACTGAAGCACATTGTGGAAATGCTCTTACTTTAAGCATTGCTGTGATTTTTATTGTTAATTTTCAATGGTGCTGGTGCTTAAATGATCATCATTCATGATTTTATTTCGACCACATTTCTTTCACAAAGTTGACAGCTCAGTGCTATCTGAAGAGAATATCTCAAACCTGATCAGTAATCTCAAATCTTTGTAGCTGTGTTCTTCGCTTGTGACAGGCTAGTCATTCAAAGTTTTTTATCAGCACTTTATTGTGCTGATAAAAAATATCTATGACATTTTTGTCACAGAAAACAACCATAAAAAACCCCAAAAAATGTGAATCTGTGCTATATTTTGCACTATATCTGTGCTATCTGTGCCCATGTGACCCTTTTATTCTTTCTCTTTTTTTTTTTTTTTTTACAATTTTTAATTATAATTTACAATTTACAATTAAAATTTTAATTTACAATTTAATTATATTTGTATAGTTGGTTAAAATTAAATAAAATTTAGTTCATCATATTCCCTAGTGTTGTG
The DNA here is from genome assembly GCA_028565275.1 of Leiocassis micropogon. Classification (NCBI taxonomy): domain Eukaryota; kingdom Metazoa; phylum Chordata; class Actinopteri; order Siluriformes; family Bagridae; genus Leiocassis; species Leiocassis micropogon. Next base: position 21,178,037 of record JAOVVA010000054.1, read on the forward strand.
TTAATAAAAAAGGAATGTTACTCTGTGTGTATAAAATATAAAACTTAAGTCTGGACTTTCAGACTTTCAGGAAATTTTATCAGCCAGTTTCATAAAACTGTCCAAATTCTATCAGAAACTGATGATGTTTTCAAAGAGAAAGGGTCACACATATATTTACTTGGGTTAATTGACTATTTTTCCTGTTGTTTATGGTTGACTATTCTTTATGTATAAAAACGTGAACGATATGTTTGCATGTATCTTTGCATTACATTATTTTGGAAAATGTGGATACGATGAATGGAAGATACTAATGCATATGTACAATATATGTATGTGGTTGTATTTAAATTTGATTTAAACCAGACCTTATGACACGCAAGTAGGCACTGGCCGGTTTCTGGTTTCAAGGTATACCAACGGTTTGAAAATGTCATGGTTTCAAAACCACAAAATATTTTCCGTCATACCCTTCAATGTGGTCTGAGCTTTTCTTATTTTAACGACTCTTGTTAAAGACAGAAAGTGCAGGACCTCAGGTCGTTTGCAGCATAGAGTAACACGACCCCCCTCATTGCTCAGAGACAAGGTTTGTACTCCAAATATGCTCACTCATTTTAGGAAGAAATGTCCCTGCTTTTAAAGAGTTCTCCTACATATTGCTTGAACGTTGCAGCCTGGATGTGGTGGAGTCACGAGACTACGCAGAACACACATAGAGGGAAAAATACTAACAGAATTTCAACCCCAAAAAAAGGTCATTTCAATTTTTTTTTTATTATAATGATTGACATGAGCAAGATTAGATTAGACGATTAGAGGTTCTGAATGTCGGTTTCAATTCATTTTGTTAAATTAATTCCCAAGCCCTAGCCAGAACAATTACTGGACATTGGGCAGCATAATCCAGAGTGAATTAGAAAGGTTGATAGAGGTCTAATAGTCTAATAGCTACTTTTCACTATTGAGAAAACCAATCCTGTACTTTATTATTATAACATCAAGATATTCAACCTGTAAGCATTATAAAATATTTAAACTCATTATAAACTACAAATGGGGGGAAAAAATTGCCACACTGACTCTATAATCTATATTTTTAAATTATTTTTATGTATTTTACATGCATGTTTGCATTTGAAGTAGTAAAATATTGCAGTTCTTGTATAATCCTTTAGGTGGCCTCAATTATTCACATCCTTTGTGGTTGGAGCAAATTATTTGCTGTTTGTTTAAAATGACAAATTACAATAATGTTGTTTTTGGTGTTCCCTGGGAATTCCCATCCCTATTGGAAACTATACGTAACAAAAAAAGTGGATGATCAAATGCAATGTTTTTAGGGTCATATTGTGTCTGAAAAAAAATACCTGTGGTCTAGGGATACTCTTCTTGACACGGTTCAGTGTTTTCCGGTTATAGCACTCCCCTCCAAGTTTGACCATCACAGCTCCTGAGTCCAAAGGCTCCGCTGTTATCTGAGGGAAAGTGTTTAGGGCCTCCTTCAGGGTAAAAGTGTAAGGAAGCGTCAGAAGGAGAATGAGAAAAAGAGAGAGAAAGATTTGGGATTAGTGTATGAAAGTGAACAAACATCAAGGCTTATAGAATATAAAAACAGCAACAAGGGCAGGGTGATACCTGATGTTGGGGGTTCATGCTGACTCGCTTCAGAAGCTTTCTCTTCTGCTCACTTAGAATGCTGTCAATCTTCCTCATTGGAGGGAGGTACAGTTCATCTGAAGAGGAAAACAAAAACAATATTAAATCAGTTTAAACTCAAAATCTTTGAGACAGAAAGCAATCTGTAATCGTATAATCCTCATACCCTCTGTGTCCTCCAGCGCCTGGATCATGTCAGGGTCCAGAGCTGTACTGACCAGCATCTCCACATAGCTTCGGTACATCTCGCGCATGACTCGAGTATTCAAGCCTGCTCTTACGGAAACTGCAAGAAATATACCTGGTTACACACACACTCGGCACACACACACTCACATAAACATGTCCTGAAATAAAAAGTGATGGTGCTCACTCTCATCGTCGCTGGCCGAAGAATCGGAATCGGATGACGAGGGCACTTCTTTCAACCACTTCCTTCTTTTCTTAGGCGGAGGCTCGGCCTTTACTTTGACCGACTGCTGTTTTGTGGGCCGCTCCATCTTCCTCTCCACTCCTGCCGCCCTTTTCTCCTCCTTCTTCCCATGTTCTGACGCAGCTGCTCGTTTCTCTGCCTTCTGGGGTGCAGGTGGTGGTGGCATTTTCTTCTCTCTGTCTCTCTTTTCTTCCCGCTCCTTAATTTTCGTCACCCGTTCCTTATCTTGGTGCTCTTTCACCTTGAAGTTGTTCTTCTCTCTGGTGTCGCGCTGATCCTTTTCTTTCACCTTTTCTCTGTCTTTGTCTTTCTCATCTCTCACAACGCGAGGCACCGTCTGATTGTTAGGAGGCAGGGTCACCTTTGGGACTGGGTGAGACTGTGACTGCCGTCTGAATATTTACAGGAGATAGATGATTTAGGTGTCATACTACACGTTATATAAAAAAATATACATTGACTTTGAGCATGCTTACAGGCAACAGAATAACTGATTGAAATTAAAAAGTGTTATAATGTGAGGAAGTTTAAGTACCTGAGCGTCACAGATGGCCTATGCCAGGGCTTGCGAGAACAAACTCTTACATAGTCCTTCTTATTCACATTCTCCAGGAATTTCACATATAACCGCTGGTACCGTTTTTTTGCGTCACCAAAGTAACCAAGATACTGCAGCAGGGAAGATGAACCAACAATAAACAAAATGATGGCATCAAATAAAAAGATCTAAAATGGTAGATAAAATTCCACATTTTTCTGATGCACAGATTACGAGATCAACTGTAGACTAATCTATTGGTTATGACTTTATAAATAGTTTATATTTTTAGATATGAATCAAATCTGGAATTGACTTACATTGCTAGTGGCACAGAACTGCCTCTGTCCATCTTTAATTTCTGGTGCAAACTTCTGAAGCAGAGCTTTCTGTACACGCCAGATTGGTGGAGGCTCCCGACCTGTCTGCAGGGCCAGCTGAGGACAGAGAATTAAAATAGCACCTTAGACAGGAATACTATCTATTAACGAAATATCAATACACATTCACCCAACTATATTAAGTACATATCAGTTTTTCCTTATATAGTTTTCCTCATTCCTTATATACGGCAGTACATTGGACGAATGGCTTGCTCATGTAGCCCGCATGGGGGTCGATGGTAGGACCACATATTTGCTTTGTATTTACTCAGGGTGGTGGTGTCTTAAGATCTATATACCTCTTTGTTCTGTGAATAAACCAGAGACGTTTTGACACATTTTGTGTGTATGTGTTTCTCTTGCAGTGGACAGAACTATTGGTTCAATCAGATTTTAAACTTAACAGTAGACTAGCAAGATAGTTTAGTAACAAAAACAAAATCTGTTCAATATATTGAGTATTCTACTAATATAGTCACAACAGTGGGATGGCTGAAGTACTGTTAACCGACATATGTATAAATAGTATGTATTTTTGTTGCGTTTGAGGTGTATTTCAAAGCAAAAAAGAAGAAAAGAAAAAAAAAAAGATTATTTGAAGGTTACCTCATTACCTGCGAGCTTACCCTATACTTTGTCACACAGAAAAAAATAACCTAACAATTGATAGCTTGTGTTCTGTTGACTATTTTCATATGTTTTGGTGGACATGGCACCTTAGTCAAAAGAGACTCAAGCGTGTGAAAATGAATGAAGAACTTTAATTTAATGAGGTTTGATTTATTATCATAATGGGATTACCTCAGATGGTACACAAATATGTTTATAAAATACGCTTATGAAATGGTGTACAAGTAACATTAACAAATGCTAACTAACTGTTCTGCAGTTGAATCCCAAATACATCAACTACTGCCCTTGGTCAGGGGTTACAGAGGGATTTGAGCCAAGTGTTAAAAGCTAGTTAGCAGTGTAGCTCAATGGTTTAGAAGCAATTCAGAATGACTTAGAAGCAATTACTAAGAAGACAATGTGTTGTTTAAGATAACATAACATTATCAGATCTATTTTCTTGCTGAAAATGCTCTCGTAAGTGGATTTGAATGTGGGTTTTGGCACTGGAAGCCACTAAGTAAGGTCCCTTTCGACATCCAAAAGTGGGCGGGACGACAGCAGATATAGGGACAAGGGTAGTAATAATTTCAGCCAATTTCAAGAGGTATGGTTTTGACACACGATGAAATTAATGACTGAGACGGATGGATTTTTCAGAGTAATGGAAAAGGAACCAGACGGCATGGATTAACAGGAACGAGATGAAACTGAACCAGAAAAATAAAAAGTTTAAAGCCATCTTCTTTAAACATGCCTGACAGAAAGTGAAATGTACAAAATAGTGCTGTGTGAAGAAATATAATGAGTAATACTGTGAGTATTAGGTGTTTTGCACATAATTATACAATGTAACTCTAATACACATTCCATCTTCAAACATTAGCTGAACCAAAAGCTTTACCCAAAGCACAATGTCTACGGTGTGTACCTTAAGGGTTTTGATGTCCTCTATCCGTACCACAAATTCATCCCTTTCCCTGAAGATCCCCTCTCCTCCACTTTCACTCTCATCCTCATCAGTCTCTCCGGCAATGGCAGCACCGCTCTGTTTCTGTGCCAGGTGTAATGGCAGGATTTGAGGTGCTGGGGGTTCTTCTGGGGATGGAGGAGCTGGAGCAGGCTGCTGAGGTCGCGGAGGGCTTGGGGGTGTCGGGGTCTCGAATGGTGGAGGAGATGATACAGGCAGAGGATGCGGAGGAGAGAGAACGGGTAAGGAGGTGGCAACGGGGCTGGGTGGGGGCGAAGACTGCTGAACTGTTGGTTTCAGTGGTGGAGATAAGTTGTCCTCCAGTTCGGGAAGGGGTGAGGGGAGAGAAAGTGGTGGAAGAGGAGGTGGAGAAGGTGAAGATAAAGATGCAGGGGATGAGGGGAAAAGAGGTGGAAGCGAATGGGGAGCTGTTGCTTGAGAAGCCTCTTTAGGTGAGTCTGCAAGATAAAAGAAACATTTATCAATTTTATAAGCACACCATGAAATATGAACAGTAACAAGCCCTTTAGTGCTCCAATGTGGTGACATTCATCTATAGAGTTGCTAGCTGTCACCCTGTCTGAACTGAATTTGTTTGTGCCCTCTTTTCATACCTCCTACTTTTGGAACACTCAGCAACTCCATTTCTGGGTCTTTCTCTTCTACGCTTTTGTCTTGCTCTTCTTCTTTGTCTTCATCTTTCACTGTTTCCTCCTCAAGCTCGTCACCCTGCTCATCTCTTGACAATATGGCAGATTCAATAGACTGTGCATGTGGAAGTGAGGACGACTGTGTGTGCATATGCGGTGGGGTTTGTGGGCTAAGGGAAGGTGGCTGTTGTGTTGGTGTCAGCGGTGCAGGAGGAAGTGGAGGAGGAGGTGGAGGGAGAGACGGAGGCTGCATTGAAGAGGTGCTCAGCTGTGGAGTGTCATACAAAGCAGAAATGGCTGACGAGATGCTCTTTTGTAGATCCTGGTTTTTGCCCACAGAGTCTTCTTCGTCTGAGGAGAATGATGGAAGTGTTTCCAGATTCCTCTTGAGTTCTTCATCTAAGCGCTTGCAAGGGCTGGGGCATCCACCCAAAGACAGCCCTCCATCACCTTCACTATCCCCATACCCAGACGATGCTGTAGGTGCTGGTGGAGGGGGTGGTTGAGGAGATATGGGATGGATACCTCCACTTTTTCCTGGGGATGAATCACCATTCCCAGAGCTGCTCCCTGGCCTTTTTCCGGATTTTAGAAAATCCAAAAAAGAAGCCACAAAGCCGGTCTTCTCAGAATCTTTCTCTTCCATCTGAAAAATGGCAAATTAAACACATGATGAACGTGAACAAATAAGGATTACAGCGCACAGATAATAAAACTCACAAGTAGTTATTAAATATATTTGAAGAAAAAAACATGGTTCTTTCTCTTACATCTTGTGTTTTGGCCTTGTTTTTATCTATAGGTCTGCTCATATCAGGCACTCCGGGTGTCCCTGGGCTCAGACCCAAAGACGGGGCAGAGCCCACAGAACCATCTGAGAGGGCTGGGTCAGTACCAGACAAAGAATCTGTCCGCAAGAGGGCATCAGAAGAGGACATCGTACCAATAGGAAGTTTGATCTACAAAATACAAAACAATCACACATTTACCAGACATATACAGTTAACCCTTAATATATCTTCTCATTAAAAAAAAATATTGAAATATTAAATAAAAAATATAGTAAACTCTCCTCCCAAACTTGCCTTGATAGGTTTTATTGGCTCTTGGTGTGGCTGGTGATGCATTTGCTGTTGCTGCATGTGTTGTTGATACAGCTGATTCTGATCTTTGCTGTCCATCATAGATTCATCTCGCCTCCCTCTGCCTCTGCCTCTGCCTCTACCCCTGCCTCTCTCAGGAACATATCCTGTTCCACATTCTCCCATCATGGCCCTGGAGTGGTGGGGCTCAGGCAAAGGCCGTATGCGTGGGCGGCCACGAGGTCTTGGAGGACCTTCCCGTTTGGGCTTGGTGGGTTTCCTGCCTCTCTTTTTTGGTCCATCATGGGGAAGTAATTGTGGAGGTGGACCAAGAGAGGGATATCCAAAATCCAAATCACCCATAAGAGGACTCATAGTTCCACCACCTGATTTCCGACAGCTGGATACAAGATCAGGAATGAGGTCAGGGAGTCTTCGGCTATTTAGTCGAATGTCAGCAGGAACATCAGCCTTATCTTCATCGTCCTCAAACTCATACTCCTGCGCATAGCTCTTTTTGGGAAGGGAATTAGGGTCAGGTCTCTCCTTCAGCAAGTGAAAAGAGCTGGACTTCAGGAGCTTTTTGGGTCGGGATGAGCAGAAGATTGGAGAGGTGAGTCCTCCTGATCCAGAACCAGAACCTCCAGAGGTTACCATCTTAGCACCAGATCCTTCCCCAACATTTGCACCACTTCCCATTCCAAGGCTAGTAGGCTGAGACTGTATCAATCCAAGTTGCTCTGTATTTACTGTTGATGGAAGCTCATGGGTCTTCAAGGAGTCAAGGTCAAGGTGCATGGTTCCATTGTCAGGCTCTGCAAGATCGTGACAATACTGCCCATAATCCTGATCGCCAGGGTGACCAAGCATGTCATAGCTTGCACCATTATCATCCCCTCCACCTTCAGCAGTTGATTTTATGCCCTCCATACCTTCTTGTCCACTCTGAGCTTGAGAAACCCCATCTTGACCCTGCCCTGTTCCGCCAGAGCAACTTGACTTGTATTCGTCAGGGCAGAACATGTCCTCCATGCCAGGAAAGAAAGATCGTTCTTCATCTGGAAGGAGAGAGTCTGGGAAACATATAGATGTTAACGGAACAAATCTCTGGTTTTGATGGGACTGATTTTGATTTGTATTTGACTTCACTGTTGAGCCCCTAGAGTCAAAGTGATGGTCTCCTTGATGCTGTTGGTCAAGCTGAGCTTGAGGAAGCTGAGTAGTATGGGAGGAGTGAGACTGCTCTTGCTGCTGTGCAGTTGCAGGGGTTGACTGAGAAGCAAGGTGGTGATGGCTCTGTTGATTTTGATGCTGAGCGTGAGCATGATGAGCATGGGAGTTAGGATGCTGAGCTTGAGGGGCTTGCTGAGATTGGTGGTGGTGATGTGAAAGGTGATGCCCATGGGTGGGAGCGGATAAGCCCAAGTCTGGCTCAGAAAGATATGAATGTAGCTCAGAGGGATGGTGTTGTGAAGGATGATGAGATGAAAGTCTCTGCTGATCTTGTGATCTGTGTCTCTCAACAGTTCCTCCAGCTCCAGCTCCAGAATTTCCTCTGCCTCCTTCATTTCCTGCTCTATCATCGACCATTCCTCCTTCCTGACTCGAGGTTCGAGAAAGGGAGCGCTCCAGCATGTCCAGAGAAGACACTGTGGTGGATTTTGGATGGTTCTGGTCCTGCTGCTGAGAACTATGGCTATAGTGACTAGCAGCTTCCAAAGCTTGGGTCTGGAGTTGAAGCTGCAGTTGAGATGCCTGAGGCTGGGAATGGGTTTCTGCTGCAGAAACTCCACCTGCTGCTTCCATTAAAGCCTGCTGGTTAGCAGGGTGTTGCTGTTGCTGACTGTCTATTTTGCTGCGGGTTGTGTGGGAGAGAACTGACTGTAATAAATGGGGAGGCTGACGGGACTGGTCTGTTGGAGATTCCATTAATGTTTGAGATTGAGACTGATGCTGTTGTTGCTGCTGCTGTTGGTGCTGATGAGACTGATGATGTCCAGATTGCTGTTGGTGGTGGTGCTGTTGCAGGTCTGGTGTCTTGCGAATGTACGCCATGTCTGCTGCTTCTTGGGACTTTTTCTGAAGATCCATATGGGGATGAGAGTGCAGGTGAGAATGTGTAGGTGTGTGTGGAGTGTGTTGATGGTGAGAAGATGGGTGCTGCGAAATAGAATGTTGGGAAAAAGGATCACCCCGACCATAGTGGACCACTGAGCCCATTGAGTCATGGTGATGATGCGAATGGGAATGAGTTTGATCTGGGTTCCCTCGTCCACCTCCATCTGTGACAGACCTGCTGCTCTTCTGCTGCTGTTGATGTTTGTGTTGCTGCTGTTGATGTTGTGTTTGGTGTTGTTGCTGATGCTGTTGCTTTTTTAAAGACATTTCCAACTGACTGTCCAGGCCTGCTCCGTTCCCTGTCCCAGACACTGCAGCATTTGATGTGGCACTATGAGTTCGAATAACACTTTGAAGATGATATCTCTCCTCTGAGCTCTTGCTCATCTCATAGGATAAACCCTTGCTTCCATCTTGGGTTGGAAGGACTGGCGGTTGTTGTGTAGACTGTGAGGAATGATGGCTTTGAGGGGGATGATGATGAGATGCTTGAGGAGTAGGACTTTGAGCCTGAAGAAGATGCTGGATGAGGAAATCATCATCATCATCATCCTGTTGTGGTCGAGACTCGGTCACACCAAGCAGGCTTGTATCAGACTTGGTTTTGGGAGGTGCAGAGGGATGGTACGGTTGTGATCGAGGTCCTCGGGTATCTGGATAGCCTTGTGGAGAGGGTAAGAAAGAAGGAGAGAGAACGGAAGATAGGTATTTGTTGGATCCTGTTCCAACAGGTGACTGAGCGGGCCGTGAAGGAGCAGGAGAATGCAGACCTGGCCGAATGATTCCAGAGTTGCCAGATGGAGATGGGCTGGAATCAGGGATGTGGTAAGACGCTCCTCCGCCTGCCACACTATTTCCACCTCCTGTACTGGTACTTCCTCCATTGCTGCTTCCACCAGCTGTTCCCCCACTTCCCCCTGAACATAAAAGTGCAGGAGAGTGTCCTGAGGCAGCATAGCCCATGGAGGGGCTTCCAGCTCCCCCCAGTGATGGAGGCAATGAGCCATAACCTGAATCTGTCCCATATACTGATTCTGCTGAAAATGACTGGCTTCCCAGATTCCCGTATCCTTTTGCTACTCCAGAGGTCCTGGCTGAAGGGAGCTCATGCGTTTGTGGGGAACTGAACCCTGCATATGACTGCGATAAGTGTGATGGCGGCTGGCTGGGGGAAAAAGACTGAGGCTGCTGTTGTGGCGGGGTCTGGCCTGTCAGACTATTAGATGACTTAACTGGAGCCACTGGAGAGCCATAGCCTGACAGACATGCTTTGGGAAGGGTCTGTTGAGAGGAGTTGGTGCTGGGGGCAGACTGGGAATGTGTTTGCGGAGGAGGCACAGACTGAGTTGGTGGCTGCTGCCGAGAGGAAGCAGATGCAGAAGTAGAGCTTGGAATGGAGTTGGTTTGGCGTGCACTGGCAGATGCTGAGGAGGAAGAAGACGATGAGGAAGATGACGAAGCAGAGGATGCAGAAGGTGGAGTATGGGGAGTTCTGGACGATGACCCAGAGCCAGAAGAAGAGTAGCCACTGCTGGAGTTGCTTTTTGCTGCTTTCCCAGGCCCACCAGAGGATGACGATGAGGACGATCCATAAGATGGTTGGATAATGGGTCGGTACTGCTCTGTCCTGGGGGACGGCTTATGGTCAGAAGAAGGGCTGTGCTCTCCCAATGGACTGCAAGAAAGACCAGCATGACGAGGATGAGGCGCCTGCTGATACCCAGACACTCCACAACTGAGGTAATGCTGCAGGGGATGAGGTGTGGAGGAGGGAGCTTGTGCTGGCGAAGGACGTTGGTAGTGCTTAATGACACTGTCTTGTCGTGGTACAGTCCGCTCTTGGGAGGCTGGCTGAGGGGGAGCTGGAGCAGATGAGAACACTGACGCACTATATAACTGTGAAGACTGGTCCTGAAGCTGTGAGGACAGCAGGTTAAACTGGTGAGACTGCAGATGGCGTGCAGAAGCAGAAGCTGCTGAGGTTGCCTGAGCAGAAGTAACACCACTACCACCGCTAGGGTCATGGCTCCCACGGTAGGCTGCGGCAGCACCCTGAGATGACAACAGACGATCAAAGCCCAGACTTGACTGAGAAGGCGTCTTAATGTGCAGCAAAGGATCATGGGGAGACAAGAGACCATTTGAGGTGGGGCTGAATGTAGGAGTGTCCTGTAACGACAGTGAAGGGGTCACCCCAGGAAAAGACCGTCCAGAAAATGAAGCTGGGTGCTGGTAGGCTGACAAGGCGGAGGATGATGGGAATGACCCAGAACCAGGAAGGGCACCAGAGATGAAAAGCTCTGCAGGCGCAGGTGTGTGCATTGCTAAAGAAAAATGAAAAGAGGCAAAATATAGAAATAGACAAAATACATGAATATTCAATAAACAAACAAAACAAATAATAAAAAAATTCCAATTCCAATGGACTCTATAAAATTCAAACGAAATCATATAGTGTTTAAAAAAACAGTATTAACAGAATGCCTATTATCATTTCCTAAATGTATGCTTCATAAGTTGTTGCTGTGGTAATGGTGTGCTAGTTGACCACTCCTAATTTTAATGATGTGTTCATTGTTTATATCCATAACTTACAAACTGCCACTGTTCTAGCCCATCAGGAACTCACCGGTCTGCCAAGACGGAGTGCGGAACTGGGAGAGAAGTGAAGAAGCGGAAGGTGGTGGCTGTGGTCCTCTGGACTCCAGAGCTGAAATCAGGTTCATAACAGAGGGATCGTGGCCTGATGGACTTGCATGGTGAAGCCCAGCATCAAAAAGCCCAGACAAGCCTATAAAACCAAACACCAACTTCTAAGTTGAAACAACAAGCATGAATGGTGTTTACAGCCAATAACCACCTCAAAACATTATATTGTATAGACATATTTTATGTGCCTATAATGCTGATTCCCATAAAAATACACCTAGCAAAGAAAGTTATTAATTTTTATAAGGGTTGAGTTATGTGACACTGGTTATTGTAATAAATATATCAAATTAAATTTTACGAGGAAATCAAAGGTTGTGTCAGTTGTTCTTAGGGCACTAATCAACTACATGCATAAAAATAAAAAATAAAAAGCCCTGAACAACATCTAATGTGACTCCCACGAGGTGTTGTAGTGCTTCTCCATCCTTACTGACACATAACCCTACTAATGCTGCATGATTTGTTTAAAAAAAAAAACAATCACAGATTATTTTGACACAAATTGCAATTGTGACTATTAAACGTATTAAATTTAGTATTCAAACATATTTATCCTGGCTTACAGCAGATAATGCAAACAATAAGAGGTATTTGCCAAATTTATTAAACGTTATTTCAAATACATAAACAAATATTTAAATTATTTACAAACTGTACATAAATTCCTGACTATGCATATTTTGCCTGTAATAAATGGCAGTTTTTTTAGATTAGATAATTGCATGGTTCCATAATGAGATTTTATCACTGCAACTTGCACATGGCAGGATTTTACACTGCCTCCTCTACCTTCCTTACTGCCTTCCCTTTTTACCATATGTTTTATTATATTCATTATTTCTTTACATTCCCACACTACATTGCTTCTCAATTTCTATTATATCTCTATGTTTATTATATATTCATCTCCTGCTTACTTGCACATTATATCATTATATTATATTACATTATATTATATAGTCATTATATCACATATA
>JAOVVA010000054.1:21201350-21223988 GCA_028565275.1 Leiocassis micropogon
TATCATGGAATATATATATATATATATAGTTTTGTTTTTATTTCGATGATTAAAGTTTAAAGTTTGCATCCTGATATCCTCTCTTCTCCAGGTAAGTGTTTGGTGGTGACCACACGTTTTTCAGACTTCACAGACCTTTACTCCCCGCACGCATCATTCAGCCTTGGCTACCCATTATCCTGTTGCTTGTTTTCTTTCTTTGGACCACTTCTGGTATTTCCTGACCACTGCAGACCCACAAGAGCTGAAGTTTTAGAGTTGCCCTGACCGTATCGTCTAACCATCACAATTTGGCTCTTGTCAAAGTCACTTAAATCCTTACACTTGCCCATTTTTTTTGGTTTACTTCCAACACATCAACTTCAGAGACAAAATGTTCCCTTGCTGCATAATATATTCCACCCTCTTTCAGGTGCCATTGTAACTAGAGAAGCAATAATTAATGTCAAATTCATTTCAAATTTAAAATATTAAGGAAGCCCAAGTAAACCTTCTTAATGTTGCTGGCTAGGAAAAAATATGTGAAATCATGAAGTAAAATTTTGATTTCTGGTAACTTTTTGGGGCAACAGTCTTTTAGACATTTTTAAGTTTTAAGCAAAAAAAACCTAGATGTGTAATGGGATAGACTGAAAAATTATAATCCAAAAATGATGCAGTATTGTAAATGATGTAGTAGTCTTATAGACATTTTTTGGAGCATGCACTTTTATACATCAGTGCTGTCATGGATAGAGGTTAAACTAACTGCACTGTTAAAGGTGGTATCTAATTAGAAATAGGCACAATTACTCACTCACTCACTTATTCTTTATACTGCTTTTCCAGTTCAAGGTCATGGGAGGCCTGGAGCCTTCCCAGGGGCCTTTGGGCATGAGGAGGGGTACACTCTGGACGAGGTGCCAATCTATCGCTGGGCACACATACACATTCACACTCAATCACACACTACAGGCAGTTTGGGAATGCCAGTGAGCCTAATCTGCATGTTTTTGGACTGTGGGAGGATGAGAGTTAATTTATTACAGTACTAATTTTACGAAAACTTCATAAAATAGCATATAAGTTAAATCAATTTAATAAAAGTAAGTAAATTATGACTTTTTTGTGTTAAAGAACTATCTGTCAGTGGTGGGCAAAGTGCACAAATCAAATTCTGTACCTGAGTAAAAGTAAAGAAAATCAATGTCCTCCATTTACATGTCAACTTGTGTAAAAAAGCACTCACCTTGATATGTACTTAAGTATCAAAAGCACTAAGCTAGCTCACAGTAGTCTTTTTCATAGAAAAATCTCTCTCTCTCTCTCTCTCTCTCTCTTTCTTGCTCTCTGCTCCCTGACTGGGAACCATTTTTCACTACTGTCTGCAATATGCTCCATTTCGGATTTCAAACACCTGTAAAGTTATTAATTGTGTCAGAAGGAAAACAAAATTCCGCGTGAATGTCAGCGAGTGAAAAAATTATTGCGTCAAATAACAATTCACCGCGGTGGTTATGCAACGGAATGCTATACAAAAATGTAGCGAAGTAAAAGTACAGATATGTCGTAGAATGTAGTGGAGTAAAAGCAAAAAAAATCTTTTAATAAAACTACTCAAGTAAAGTACAGATATGTGAAATATGTTCTTAAGCACTGCAATGAAGTAAATTTACATTATTACATTCCATCTTTGCTATCTATTGTCTGTAAAACATATTATATCAAGAACATGCACAATAAGCAGAATTAAGATTTGAACCCCCAACCCTAGAGTTTTTAGCTCGATTTTGCACTATTTTATTTGATGCAGCCAGGAGAATAAAAAGGCAGACAGAAAAATAGTCTACAAATGCATAACACCAGTTAAAATTCGGCTATGTCTGCCATAAATGTACCAATATGGTGCATGTATTAAATCAAATAACAAATACTTATTTTAATACTATTATTATTATTTAACAGCAATGCAATCAGGGCAAAAGTGATTTCGATAAAAAATTTTCGATTAAGTCTGAATTCCTTAAATTAAAATAATTTGCATCTTGCAAATGAAAACCTGTACAATATTAATATAAATAACTAATTCTGTAATTTCTGTAATTTATCTGTGAAAAATGAATCAATATTATATATAAAAATGAAAACTTAATTTTATAAACTAACTATACTCAATGTTTATTTTTTTATTTTATGGTATTTTTAATTAAATCCTGTGGGTGCACATTACCTTACTTCAAATTTGACCTGAATGCAAGCTCTGCCCACCAGAGACTTTACTTTCTAAAGAGTCTCAAGAAACCTTCTGTTCTGACCTGCAACATTCTCACAAACCTCACAAAACATTACAGCATTACTGTCTGCTTTGGCAGTTGCTAGGCCCTCTAAAGAGTGGTAAAGGCAGCTGACTAAATGACTTCAGTAGTTTTAAAGCTCACTTTGTTATAGACGTACAGCGTGAGTAACAGTTTTAATTTGGAGGCCGTCAGACTACTTAATATCTATGTGTCACTTTAAGCATGTTAAATGTCACCTTTTATACTTTTATAGTTCATTTGACTGCCAGACTGTCAGTTTATTCTCTGCTGCTTTCTCATTATATGTACAGTACTGTGCAAAAATCTGTGCAAAAGGCTCATGGAAATAAATACTGTAGGGCAGTAAACGGTAATTAATGAAACAAAATCAGTGTGTGGTCACTTAAAAAACATTTGATGCTTTAGTATCAGGTACAATTTGTGTAGTTTTATAAGAAAATTAGCAACTAAGTTTTACTGAGCATCCTGCAGAGTCGCCAACACAGTTCTGCATGACTTTGACTTTTGCACCTGCTTCTTGTTCGCATGCAAATGCAGCAGTTCCCTTTTTTTTTCTAAAAAATGGTCCTTTATATAATATGCTGCATTTTTTTCAGATGTTTGAAAAACAGAAATGTTATAAAATTAAAGAAAAATTTATAATAAAGTTTGTACTAACAACATGGACTTTTGCACAGTACTGTACATACCCAATGTCATTATACTGTATGCTGCTCTTTACGTTGCAACAAACCATATTCCAAGCCTGGGTTCAATTAATTTTATTTGTATGTACTAAAAACCTATGTGTGCTTGTGTGTTCTTTTCTGTTGTTTTTGTGCCCCAGTGAGTCTTGCCCCAAGTATTCGAATTCAAATTTGTCTCATTTGTGCATAATGCAAATAAAATGACCTTGACTTCACAAGATTCTTTTTTCAACCTATCACCTACTGGTAATCTGGAAAATCTTCTTTAGAAAGTTTTTTTTGTTTTATCTGTGGAACAAAAATAAATGTGCTTATTTAAACCAATTGATACCAAATTAACAAATGCGGTATACACACATTAGTTAAAACATTATTACATTTAGGGTGGCACTATGGAGGCCCTGGACTACATTACCCAACAGCCACTGCACATCACAAAAACATTCACTGTGTCTTGTTTGTTCCTGTGTATTTAAGCTTAAGTTTTCCATGTTGTTGTTTTTTTCATACTAGGAAGCCCCATGCCTGAGGTTAATGAGGTGGTCTCTATAACAAAACCCATATCTACTGAAAATGAGACCTCCTGTGTCCAGCCTGCCTCAGGTCCTGACTCTTCAGCAACTTGTCCACCTGAGGATCACTCACTCAATCACTCATCTTCTATACCGCTTTATCCTGTATTCAAGGTCACGGGGACCTGGAGCCTATCCCAGGAGGCTTAGGGCACGAGGCAGGGTACACCCTGAACAGGGTGCCAGTCTATCGCAGGACACACACACATACTCACACACTCCAGGCAATTTGAGAACGGCAATTAGCCTAACCTGCATATCTTTGGACTGTGGGAGGAAACCAGAGTACCCGGAGGAAACCCACCAAGCACGGGGAGAACATGCAAACTCCATGCGCACAGAGACGGGAATCGAGCCTGGCCAGGAATCGAACCCAGACCCTAGAGGTGCAAGGCGAAATTGCTAACCACTACACCACCTGAAGATGGTATACTGTATACGCTCACATCACTGTGGGTATCACCGGGCCTCCGGGCCTCATCTTCTATGTTGCTGTTCACACAGGGCCCCTGAGGACTTCACTCTGCCAGCCTGTCTTGTGTCCTATAGTACTACAGGCATCAATTAGCACTGTTGGAGATGTCGCACCCGATGTCAGCCATTGCCACCAGATGCCACTCAAGGGGTCACTCCATTACCCTGCCCTGCCCAGCTCTGCAGAGGGCAGTGATCTGTCTTCTTGGTCCTCCAAGGAAGGTTATGCATTATGTTGAGCATACTACATGTGTCACATAGTCTTGGTCCTGTTTCCTATTTCCTAATTTTTGTGTGTATTGTTCCATTGTACTATGTTTATTAGAAAAGGTCTGCACCTGCATTTCCTGACAATAAGGTGCCTATTAAGAACCACCCTGCTAAGACAATGTAAAAAATCTAATCACTCATTCATCACCTATGCCGCTTTATCCTGTATGCAGGGTCGCAGGGGCCTGGAGCCTATCCCAGGAGTCTTAGTGCGGGGAATATCCTGGACTGGGCAGGACACACATACGTGTATATATATATATATATATATATATATATATATATATATACACACACACACACACTCACAGTCTTTGGACTGTGGGAGGAAACTTGAGTACCCAGAGGAAACCCACCAAACTTATGTAACAAATTTAAATGAATTTTATTGTTGTGTGTTAGTTTATCCCACAAAATATGTAAAGCATGACATTGTGTTGTACAAGAATGTTTTAAAATATTTTAATCAGTCAGAAATTTAATTAAACATTCCATTCAGCAATCATCTATTGATGGTTTTGAATATTAATTATTAATAATACAGTAATTATGTAATAGGATTCTAGTAACGTTGTGTGATTGAGCGTTGCAAAAGAATGACAAAGACAGCTGTTCTGATTTACACGGCTACTTTCCTGTTTATTGATGCCTGCCATGTGGATTAATGTGGATTCTTTTTGAAGATTCATATCATACTTTACCTCTTTTTAACACACATACACACACCGCACTACATTCACTCATAGGCTTACTTACAAGGCCAGTGTAAACACACATGAAGCTGACATGCACTGCAGACATACAATACAGCCCCATCATAACCATCTTCTCGTGTAGATGATTCGAGTTAGTTAACTGTGAGGGTAATGTTAACATGTTCTAATCCAACGATATATTTCCACTACGTCGGGAAGGTTGAATGGTTTTAGAAATACATGTAAACCATACAGGTTTGTCTTGGCCAGTTCAGTGAACAACTCCTTTCGTTAAATAGATAAGATCCCAATGTACAACATGAATGACAGAGAAACTGTGTACATCTGCATGACAAGAGACATCCGAGTGTTCAACAATGCTAACGTTCAAACTTCTACACACACCCACAGACTCTCAATTTTGACCTCACGTAACCAAACTAAACATGACATGACATGACAGGATAGGTACAAGAGAAATGAGACATAAACATATCTGAATTGTGAACCTATACCAAAAAGAAATATATTACACTATAATATTTACATATTACACATATGCTATTGTTTTACAGTATAAATGATTTTCATGAACATGTTTAGGGCACCTCGGTGAAACATCTTTGTGGAATTTAAAGGAATGTAACAAAGATTTGATTGGTTGCACAACCCGGCCTTTTATACTGGATGTTCAATGACAGAAAATGCACATACTGTATATGGACTACCAGGCCAAAAAAACCAAACAAACAAACAAACAAAAAATGGGACAAATTATTGGCTTTCAACAAGCAAAGAAAACACTTAAAGAATTTTAAAATGATTGGAATTTGGTTAAAACTATCCATCTGAAAGAGCCATCAACTTCATGAAAGAGGTAAAAAGAAAATCATGAATGAATGTAAAATGTTGGGGAAGTTGTATTGTAAACAAGATTGGAACGAAACAGCTGGCCTAAGAAAACCACTGGTTAATGAGACTAATA
Source organism: Leiocassis micropogon (assembly GCA_028565275.1). Taxonomy (NCBI): domain Eukaryota; kingdom Metazoa; phylum Chordata; class Actinopteri; order Siluriformes; family Bagridae; genus Leiocassis; species Leiocassis micropogon. The sequence goes on from JAOVVA010000054.1 coordinate 21,207,330, forward strand.
AAAAATTTAGCAATAGAAAAAAGTCAAGACGAAATCGACCCTAATACAGAGTGATGGACACCCATACTGATCAGCCATAACATTACCACATTAACATTGATTATCAATCATATACCAGTAAACTAGTGATAAGATCATATGCAGCAAAGACGAGCCTGTCTAGTCCAATCCCACGAAAACCCAGTGACACAAAATTTGACATAAAAGTCAATGCTGGCCATGAGAGAAAGGCAGCAGAACACCTAGTGCTTGAGGCCCACCAGGCAAAGAGCCCAAGGCTGCCAACCCAGCTTCCAAATTCCCCAGATCCCAATCCAACTAAGCACCCATGGGAATCACCAAACAAAGATGCCCAATCCACTCCCAATCCGCTGTCAATGTCCAGGTGCCCTGGGAGCACAAGGGGAACCTACACAATACTGAGCATAATGTTTTGTGTTGTAATGTTATGGCTGATCGGTATATACACTCATTACCAGTCAAAAGTTTAGACAAACCATCTAATTCCATGGTCTTTCCTTATTTTTATTTTCATTCTACACTGTAAAACAATGATGATGGCATTAAAAAGTATTCACTCTCATATGCAATTAACTTGAGTAACATCCAATTCTTAATTCAAATTGATTTAATATGATGTTGGTCCACCATTTACAGCGATAACAGCTTCAGCACATTTGGGTAGGCTTTCCACATATTTAGGAGTGTGTTTAGGGGAATTTTTGACCATTTTTCCAGAAGCGCATTAGTGAGGTTGGACATTGATGTTGGACAAGAAGGCCTGGCTCGCAGTCTCCACTCTAATTCATCCCAACAGTGTTCTATCGGGTTGAGGTCAGACCAGTGACATACTTCCACACCAAACTCACTTATCCATGTCTTTATGGACCTTGCTTGGACCCTTACTTCCAGTAGAAGGAACTCTTAAAGCTTCAGCAAACCAAGACAATTCCATGCTCCCAGCTTTGTTGGAACAGTTTGGGGATAGCCACTTCCTGTTCCAAGATGACTGTGCACCAGTGCACAAAGCAAGATCCATAAGCACATGAATAAGCGAGTTTGGTGTGAAAGAACTGGACTGGCGTATACAGAGTCCTGACCTCAACCTGATGGAACACCATTGGGATTGGGATTGAATTGAGACTGCGAGCCAGGTCTTCTCGTCCTACATCAGTGTCTGACCTCACAACTGCGCTTCTGGAATAATGGTCAAAAATTCCCATAAGCACACTCCTAGACCTTGTGGAAAGCCTTCCCAGAAGAGTTGAAGCTGTTATAGCTGCAAAGGGTGCACATTATTAAACCCTATGGTTTATTATGTGCATATCGGTGTAAAATATATGGGAATGTGTAAGTCGAGGTCCTTGCCCTTCATCTTTGATTTTTGATTTTTTTGTTTTGTTCTACACAGAGGGAATCCTGGAACTTTCAAAGAAAAGTTGACTACTGCTGTCATTATTTATAGCATAAAATTCTGTGTATAAGTTTATAGTCCTTCAAGGCTGTCTTTCTTTTAACTCAAATAGTCTTATGTTATTATCTAATTACCTTTGAAGATAAAAATACTTGGATACTTGGATTAGTAGCAAAACATCTTCACGATTAAGACACAGATTATACCAATCCAGTCATCTCAAATGATCATTAAACTATACATAACTATCCATGGCCATGAAAGACAATCCTAATTATATGTTAAGCATCACACATTTCTCCTTATTCCATGATATACGCTGTACATATTTCTTTTTGCTATAGGTCGTGTTGTGATGGCTGAACGTTAATATGGACGAAGACAGAAAGCAAAGTTATGGCTCACAGAACACTCTTTCACGTTTTCGTCTTATAGATTTTTTTTCACTAGAAGTTAATGAAAGACAGAATATGGTGCCTCCCAGAAAAAATTGACACAGGCAACAAGCAGATGAAAGACATAGATAAATAAATTAATAAATAACATGTACATTCTCGCTTAATAAACAGTGCTGGACAGAAATAATGGCTCCTGTATAGACTGGGGGAGAAAAAAAAAAAAGCTAGATGAGGAACTCTTGTTGACTACATCTCTTTGTGGACCATTCAGGATCAGTTGCATAATGCTGCAAGGAAGCCCAATGATAAAGCAGCGCTGTACAAAGAGATCAATATCATATATATATAGATATATAATGTAATAAGTAATGAATTGACAAATGTTATGTGCATGTCAGTGGAGAATAAGTGGGAACGTGTACAGTACATCAACATCCTTGGCCCAGATGCATCAGAGTTTTTTTTTGTTTTGTGTTGTTTTGTTTATTTCTGTCCATTTCTCTGACTCAGCGTTTACATGGGCGTGTAGTCTGTACTCCATAACTTAAAATATTCATCCTGTTGGGAAATTGTCCATTTTGCATTATTGTGGCATTGTGCATGGCCCCCTCCTATTCAGCCTGGGGTACATCTAACAACATCCAAGCTATTTGTTTGTTAACGACTACAATTTATACACCTGGTTTGATTCTTCAAATTAAAAAATAAATGAATGAAAAAAAATGAAGGACCAAAGAATCAAAGCACAATCAGACATCTGTTAAGTTCTGTAGCTTTCCATCAAGACAAATGTATTTGAGAAACATTTTTTTTAATTCAGCAATATCTTTCCAGTTTTGCTGAATTTCCAGTGTTGCTGTTTTTTTTCCACTTCACGCCATCTCTCTGCAATATCTTCATTCTCTTCACAAATTTACAAATAAATAAATTCAAAAATATCTTATGACATTTCTGACAACCTGAAGACTTGCAGCAAGGATACCATATATCCATTTTGTTTATTCCAGGGGACGTTTATTTCCAGAGGACATTTAGAGTGCCGACGATGTGTTTAGCAGTTGCAGCGTTGTTTGGGGGGGCGGATGTCTCGGAATAACGTGTGTGTTTTTTTCCGTCCTAATCAGGTGCAGTCCCATGCTTTTAGGTTACCGGTGGGTCATTTGAGGCCAGATTAAGTAAGAATGCATGCAGAAGATACAATCAAAAGTCGCTATTCATGTGGAGCTTGTGGTTTCGGCGTGCAGAAGGACGTAGCAACGTTTTGATCTCGTCAAAAAGTCCAGCTTTGATCCGAATCCATCAGATACGATAATGTCACAAGATGATGAATAAGAGATGCTGAGAGTACAGTTTGTGAAACCATTTTGAGAAAGATGTAATGAGCATAGCTTATTCAAAGCAACACCTCTATTATTTTGTTGTTGTTGTTGTTGTTGTTGTTGTTATTTTATTGCATACATGTCAGCAGACTGGTGGTCTCTGACTTCAGTTTGATTATTCAGAGTTGTGTTTCTTGTATCCATGTATAGGGTATATTGCATTTGACTAAAGATCATTGTAAATGGGATGCTATTAACACTGATCCACGTAGCACGATGGCGATGGTGCAACAAAATCTCCTGTGTCATACTGATTTCATTTTTAACCAAATAAAACAATTAAGATAACCTTTAGGAAGTTAATGGGCATTTTGAGTCAGATTTGAATTGCATGAGTTTTTAGGTCACCTGATCTTAATTTTAGAAGAAAATATCCTCTGAGCCAGAGGTGGACATTTCAGGGACATTAATGATGATTCAATAAATCAGTATATTTTTGCAAGCAAATTTTATCCTTCAGATGAGGTCTGTGAAGCAAGTAGTAGTGATGGGCTTATCTTAGAACGACTCATTTAAGTGAATCAACTAAAACACAATAATTGGAGCATTCTGATAACTTATATGAGTATGAATAAACCATGGATGCAATAGTCACTATTCACTAATTGGTTTGTTCCCATACCTATGCATAAAGTATGGCATAAAAGATGTGAGATCCCAATAAAATTACTTTTGGATGCTTTATAAGCCAACACACACTCTCAGAAACTTGGCACCAAGTCTACTTTTCCATGTTGCTCATTTGAAACTTAGTGACGGCCCTATGCGGCCAAACATGACGCTTCTGGTTGACGCTTCACCATTATGCTCAGTTCTTTCCCACAAAATTGTCTAGAAAGACTGTACAATTCTGCTAAATTTCACTGGAACTAAGGCTCAAACCTGTTTCTGCCTGACAATGCCCTGTATATTTTACATGGTATTACATAACACATAACCCAGTACATTTGCACATACTGTACTGAAAGTTAAAAGGGACCTAACAGGCAAAAATTCACTTCTTAGTCCATTAAGTCACTCATTCCTTTCAGACATTGAGACCAATGTTAACTTGGTAAAAAAAGGAATAAAAATACAGGATTAAGGGTCTTGCTCAAGGACGCAATCAACAGACTCACAACATCAACATATTTAAACTTAGTGCAGAATTTCCACTCAAATAAAATATGTAAGTTGAACAAAATGAAAAATTGTAAGTAACGGTTAGTAAGTAGTAAGTAATAGTAAAATAGATGTAATATCTCTATGTAATATGAGGGCAAGTGCTAGAATCTAAACACACCACCGTCTCAAGTGCAACTCAAATCCTTTGCCACTGAGCCCCCACAACTTAATCAACTGGCTTCTACTAATTTAATGCAATCTTTTAGCGCAAGTTTAATTAAAAAAGATTTAATTAATGCAAGTCAGTTGAGCCATTCATGGTGGTTCAGAGGTATAGCTTAGACAGGCATGGGTTCAAATCTCAACTCTGCCAAACTTCCATGACTGGAACTTTGACCGAGACTCTTAACCTTCAGCTAAGTTATATCCTGCCTCTGATTGTTTTTTATCATTCAAAGAGAAAATCCATCCATCCATCTAGGAACCTCTGTAGTCCAACTAAGGATAGTGGGGACTAATGATGACCATTGTATTTATTCCTATTTTACCACCGTGATAGGACCTCCAATCAACATTCACACACGCAGTCACACACTACAGTCAATTTGAGAATGCCAATTAGCCTAAACTGCATGTGGGAGGAAACCAGAGGTCCCAGAGGAAACCCACGAAGCACGGGGAGAACATACAAACTACACACACAGAGACCCAAGATGAGAATCAAACCCGGACCCTGGAAGTTAAAGGCGACATTGCTAACTACTAAACCACTGTGCCACCCAAAGAACAAATGTATCACATTATGTGTTATTTATTCTCTGCAACATATTACAGTAATTACAGCCCAAGATATCACAGCCATGCTGGCCACCCCATGGTGATATTTCTTTTATATATTGGTCCTACAAATGCCATTTATTATCAACAGATTGTTTTTTCAACCAACTATTTTGCTACACCAACCCAACATATTCTTCTGTGACTAATGGAACTAGCATTGAGCTAGCAACCAACAATTAATTAACAGGGGTGGAAGTAGTTTTAACCATGGAGGTGGTGGACAATCCAGTGAAACTTCCACTTATTCCTCATTAAAATATCAGCTAACTTCCGGTTGAATCCCAGATAGCGTAAATGGAAAGCTAGTGCACTAGAGTATATGATCCCTTGTAGTGCCAAGTAGTGCCCTTGATCAGGGGTTGGAGAGGGATTTGTTATTCTGCCTTGTGTTTAAAGGTAGTTAGCATTGTAGCTCATGTTAGCTGTGAACAAAACAACACGGTTCAGAAGTGATTCGGAGTGAGCAACTCCTACGAAGACAGTGTCTAAGTGTTGTTTAGGATAATATAATGGTATCAGATGTGTTTTCTTACTGAAAGTTTTAAATGTACACAGCATGCACATTCCGAGGTAAAGGATTCATACTTCTCTTTGCGGACAATGTAAGGTACATTATTGTATCATAGAAAAAATTTAATTAAACAGACATAAAGACCAATTGTCTGATTAAGGAATAATTTTCATCAGAAAATGCAGCTATTTCTTTTTATGTTTTTCCATAGGTGATGAGGAAGCAAAGGTCCTATGGTTTCCCATTTAAAAGTCAATCAGAAAATGGAGGCTTATATCCAATAAGTATAAAAAGTTATACTGTACTTTTGTTTGTACTATAACTGTACTGTATATACGTCTGTATATAATTCATTAACATGTGGTAGGCTACAGTGGCACCTAGGCATACAAACGCCCCGCTTCAAAAATTTGGGCTTAAGAACTGAAATTTTGCAAGAAATTTGCCTCAGCATACGAAGCATTTTTGGTATACAAGTGACCGAACCAAGACAAACTAAATGCTGGCTAAGTTGCGCACACGTCCAGGAGCTGTTCAAAATGTGTTTGTGTCAAAGGAAGGCCAAATGAAGCAATTTTACATTTATTTTTTGCATTTGGTGCAAGATTTAATGAAGACATAACACTATGGGTCCCTAGAATGCTAACAAGGAAGGTAGCAAGAAGAAAGGGTAGCCACTTTCAATTTTGTTTTTAAAGGAGCTGGTGCCAGAAGGAATCATAAATTAGGGTTAAGTGAGGTTTAATGTCATTGTTCAATGTAATTTCATATTTCACTTCATTTACATATTTTGATTGTATTTATATGAAAAAAAATTACTAAAGTGTTGGAAATTGGTAATATTGGTAATATTTTTGGGTGGCTGGAACGGAATATCTGCATTTACATTATTTCCTATGTGAAAATGCGTTTCGCAAAACAAAAAAAAGAACTCGCCTCCGAAATGGATTAAATTCATATGCCGAGGTACCGCTATAGTTCCTTTCCTTGACTCTAACTTTGACTTCTTTTAAATTACAGTTTACATCACAGCACAGTTAAATTCTTGAATTTGCATAAATAAAAATTCTATTGATTAAAATCTGTGTTGTTTAACATGCACAATTATTTATGTGTTGAAGTTTTTTTTTTTATTAGTAGACTTATTTATTTAACATTTTAATTAACATTGGGGTCATGGGTGTAGGTGATTTGTAACAGTCCTAGTGATACTGGATTCCCGACATGGGAAAGTCATTAGGGCAAAGGAGTTTACGTTTTGGTGGTAAGTTGTGTGTATGAGAGAGAAAGAGAGAGAGAGAGAGAGAGAGAATTTTGGTGAGGAAACGACTGAAACTGGAACTATCCCTCAACAAACATGAAATCAAATTTAAACCATTAATATGTGCAACATGTCATTCGTTAGCATGTGAAACATGGTAATAATTGGTAGCTATAATAATTGGTAGCTATGGTGGTATAAGCAGAATAACACACTCCAGACTGTGAGGGAGGTGGCAATAACTCACAGCTGAGTTCCTGTAATGGGTAAGATTGTGTGTATAGTTCACACAGACAGATGTGTCTCTTCTGCAAGTTGACAAGTTATACATCGATTTTCAGGGATCAAGCGTTCCACTCGCTAAATGTTCACAGGAACGGCTGCAGTGGGCACCAAGCCACCTCGGCTGGGATTGTCACTCATCGACGTACAGCCTTCTGTAAAGTGTTTGAAATGATTTACTGTGGCTAAGCGTCTCATCACCATACTGTGCTTGAAGTCTTCTGTAAATGTCAATCAGGTTTATACTTTCATTCATGAGAAATTGCATCATTCCTGGGTTGACTTGAATGCTCCTCATATAGCCGCATGGCCTGTTAAGCACTATTTTTATATAACTATTTAATCTATGCCTAGGTAGTTCTATTGGTACCCGAATAAGCTCTTCCACAAAAGCAACATGGCCATCACCAACACGTCGCATTTTCATTTTCATATTTGGTATAACATTTATTATGATATTATGTCTGCCACATAATGAAACATTTAATAAAATTAATAATCTAATTAATAATCTTGTAATAATCTAATTGTTTTTTGATACCTATCACTGACATAGGCATATATATATGACATTTTAGTGTTTGAGGATGTTGTTACATTTAAACAAATTACACAAATTGAATCACTTAAGTGAGTCGTAATGCCCATCAAGAGCACATATGTAATGTTGTAATATTAATATTCATCTTGTTTTTTGTTTTTTTTTCTATTTAATTGAGTACTGTGATAGTTACTTCTAATGAAACTGCTTATTTGCTCAGAATTTTGTAAGAAGCACCTCTTTTTAAAAAAATCACAAGACTTTACCATCATGCGGTAGTGTAGCAGGAGATCAAATGACGGTTTTTTTTAATGAGTGTTGTGCCATGGTTAATGATGACGGGTGTACATTTCTTCTCAAGGCTGCGATTGGGTCCCATTAGATGACAGTAGACGGGTCCTCTCTTTGGCTGAACCTCTTCTCTGGAGCAAGGTTCCGCCTTCACCTCGCTCCACCCATTCGCATCGGTCGGCTCCTCCCTCCGAGCGTCGCGAGTTCTGTCTGGTGGGTGTTCCGTGAGGACGGCCATTCTTTTCATCTGTGAGAGCGAAAACGGGTCGTGTTGCTGTGTAATGAAAGTACATATGGCTGTTCAATTCCTATACAAATTGTTTATAATGATCATAATTAAAATCAAGAAAATGTTAGAGATGAAGATACACTCAGGAGCCACTTATACAAGAACATATGTACATTTGCATATTCATGCAGTTAGCAGCAGCACAATGCATAAAATCATGCAGATACAGGTCAACAGCTTCAAACATCGGAATGATGAAAAGTGTGGTTTCTGTTACTTGGATCATAGCATGGCTTTTAATGCCAGATTAGCTGGTTTGCATAGTTAAAAAAAAAGAAAAAACTCCTAGAATTTCCATATACGTCAGTCTCTAGAGACCACAGAAGAAAGCATGGAAAAAAACATCCAGTGAACTATAGTGTGCAGAAATGCCTTGCTGTTGAGAGAGGTCATAGGAAAACTATTAAGCCAGGGTTGAACTGACGGGAAGGCTACAGTGACCCAAATAAAATTATTTTCAATCATGGTAATCAGGTTCCACAGGTTCTGTGCTTGATGGGCACATTAGCTGAAGCTATCGACCTGCATCTGCATAATTTTATGCTTTGTGCTTCTTCCTAAATAAAAGCTCACAATATATGATGGTGTCTTTACAGGGTTCATTTAGCACCTGCTGCACTGGTGATTGCTTGCACAACTTAATAAATCCACAGAGCATGTATTAAAAGGACTCAAATGTCAACCTTCATAATTAATATGTGTATAAAATGTATGTTAGAATTTTCAGTGGTGTCCAATTTCTCTTTCATAGCCAAAAGTTTGTGGAAACCTGTGTTTGTTGAACATCTAGTTCCAGATATTGTCCTTATCTTCTAGGAAGGTTTCCGCTAAATTCTGGAATATGGCTGTTGGGATTTGCAAATTCAACCACAAGAGCAATATTGAGGCCAGTCAATGTGCGGGACACTTGAAATCTTCCACACCAATCATAAGACCTCACTTTCTACACACTTTCTCCCACTGGACATTACATCAATTAGACAGGATACAAAGTAATTGCAAACAATGGTATGATTCCAAATTTGTGTCCACAGTTTGTAGAGGGCCGATATATATGTGTGAAGATCAACTGTCCACAAAACCTTGTAAATATACGTGCCCTGCCATTTCAGAAGAGTCAAATTATTGACCTGAATCAAGCAAAGAAAACAACTAGGGAGATTTGAAATTACTGGAACTGGGTTGGGAATCCATCAACACATCATCAAAACCTGGAAGGATAGTGCAGAACTGTCAATTTTGTGGAAGATTTGTGGCCGCAAAAAATCATGAATGGAGATCACTTAAACATTTGGTTAGGTTGCATGAAGTTCCATACACATACAATGTAATGGGAACTCATGGAAAGGATTGGGACTAAACAGCTGTGTGGCCATAGGAAAACCACTTGTTAGTGAGACTAATCAAGAAAAAAAGTTTGGTTCTGGGAGCATGAAGAATTCTTTTCTTTTTTGACATTTTTGGCCAGGCAGTGTCTGTGTCATAAAAATCCTTTTTGATATAAATTTTTGGTCTAGTTACAAGCATGCCATCCGCCACTGCTCTTCATGTGGCCAGTTTTTGGTGGTGGTTGGTGGGACAATGCTTAGACGGTTAGGCATCTGCTAAAGCTTGAGGGCCACTTCTCTAAGTCATTTGGCCTAATTCATTACATAATTCTGAATTCTGTGGTCTCATCCCTACGCCCTCATTGTCAGCTGACCAAACTCAGAGCAAAGCCATCCAATATCCTGGCTAAGTGTCCCACTGCTAGGAGCCAGTCATTTATCACAGGAATCAACATCTGCTAACTATAATGATTGCCAACAGGAAAATGGCTATGTAATTGGCTTAGGCCAGTGTATACCACACATAATGCCTATAGTAATTTCTGACTACAATATAATGTCTTCTGTTAGGCTGCATTTAGACAATGCATTTATGGACATCGTGTTTCATCTTCAATCCACTGATGATGTGATACAGGAATAAATGACAAAAAAAAGTAATGCAGGTCAGGCTGCTTGTCAGCCTTCTTGTTAGCCAGAGCATGAGGTACAAGAAGGATCAAATGCCATTGGGATACAAGGAGGGCACTGTTGAAAGACATGAGCCTCTGCAATGCATAGTTCCTGAATCATCAAATTTAAGTTGAGCCAAGGCACAAATGGAGAACCACAACCCAACAGAGAGAAAGTGCCATGACTGAGGGCGAGCTCAGAGCAGTGAGTGATATCTAACAAGCTACAGTAGTTGGTGCCACAGAGTTCTGACGAGTTTCATCAAACCAGGGATGCCATGTCTCTCCTTTCTTTTGGGGACAATAAATCTGCTCAGGGACGAAGCCAGTAGGGTGATCCGACTACAGTTATATTTAGTGGGAGTGTTAGTGGTGTAGTTACTGATTTCTGTGTGATGTGGGAAGAATCAGGGTTAGAGGAGAAAAGTAACTCAGTAGATGGTGAGGTAAGTAATGGGCCAGCGCATCCTGTCCCCAAGGGCTGTCTTACCACAGAAAAGTACCACAGATAGCACTGAGTTGACATGTTGTCAGCGATTTTGACTACAGATAATTGGGTTGGAGGTGTACACACTCTAAGGTCCATGTTGATGAGTTTCTCTCAGTAAGGGTAACCCTGATGGGCCCACACTAAGGCCAAGAGAGACACATGACCTTGAGATGCTTTGATGATTGATATCACTTGAAGTCTTAACAACACCGTCCATGCGAACCAACACATGACAACAGCTCAGCATTCTACAGAAAGTTCAATTCAAAAACCCATCAGAAATGTATGAAAAATACACTTAATTGCACATATGAGATGGGAGGAGTTTAACCCAGCTTAACAGGACCAGCTAGTAGCTCTGTTGCTAAGTATACGAGAATAGCTTCACACTGGGTCAAGTCCAACATGTTTACAAGGTGCTGGTGCTATTTAATCACACTTGCTGTCTTGACACTCGGGTTGATCCTAGGACTCCCATTCACAGTGGACTTATATAGAACTTCCCTTCAGTACACTTTCTGGTTGCCTCTACAGCTGTACTTGCTCAGTAATGAATTATAAGAATTATAGGAGAAGAGTTATTTTATTTTGCCTCTATAGCTGCCAACCTGCCCATGCAGGATCTAAACTGACATCCATCCATCCATTCATCTAGGAACCTCTGTAGTACTAGGAACAATGGAGACCAATGTTGACAATTGCATTTATTCCCATTTTCAAAACCGTGGTAGAATCTGCACATTTCTGGACTGTGGGAGGAAACCGGCGAACCGGAAGGAAACCCACCAAGCACAGGGAGAACATGCAAACTCCATTACGGGAATCAAACCCTGACCCTGGAGGTGCGAGGCAACAGTTCTAACCACTACACTACCGTGATGGCAAATTGACATCCAGATAACTGTAAAGCTATCTTTTATATTTTTTTTATCTACTGTTACATAAATTTAAATAAACAAATCAAAATCAATTTAACTCAAATAGAAAGGAAAGGATAAGTGTATAATCGTATTTAGAAAACAAATACTGCATCATACTGCGCTTCATCATACAACACTTTGCGACCTTTAATACATGACATCCATGAGTGTAACATATTAAAAACTAAGCAGAGTCTCTTTACTTGAAGCAGCACATAATAATATAGTATTTAATTCATATTGTGCAGTTGATGTGCTTCCAGTCTGAGTGGTTGGCTGTGACTCACCCACGAGAGCCTGTACTGAAGGCTGGTCATGTGTGCTAAGCAGCTGGGCTTGAATCGTCTCCACCACTCTCTTAAATCTGCGGCTCTGGCCTTTTTCCAGTCCCCAAACACGTATGCACACACACAATGAGATAGACAGACAGACAGATAGATAGATAGATAGATGTAAATATGTGAATATTATATCCTGATTACTGTAAAGACTTTTTATGACAGTGTCTGCTATAAGCACTATATAAATCAAACCGAATTGAATTAAACTGAAATTTCATTTGGATCTAGAGTAGCTACTATGCAGCAGATAATAAGTAATGAAATGGCCTTCTCACCAGATATAAGGGTGAAAGTGACACTGTAGATTCCGTAACTCCTTTTTCCTTCCCTCTCTCTTTCTCTCTCTCTTTCCCTCTCTCCTTCAGAAAAGGCAATGTCCACCTGAAACTTGACCGGCTTCTGGAATACAGAAGTACCTCCAGAAGATTTATACTCTGCCCGGAAACTTGTTTGGGAGACCACGCTGTGGCTGAGGGATGGAATCTAATGTAGGGAAAAGCAGAAGGAGGAAACTGTTATTTATAACCGTAGTGTAAGTATAGCAACCTTGAAGTTTAGAAGACTTCTAAAGTTTATAGGTCTTCTTGTTTCAAAATAAAAACATGCATGTTGTGAACCATGAAATACCAAGTTATAATGATCAAGATTCTATGAAAAATATTCTTCTGGTCCATGAGTTTATATACAAACACAACAATCAGCCATAACACCTCGGTTTTGGATTCCCCTTGTGCCATCGAGGGGCTCTGGCCCCACTGGGCATGATCCCGCAGGCCCTCTGGTGGTGTGTAATGTCTGGCACCAGGATGTTGGCAGCCAATGCTTTGGGTACGGTGGCTTCTGGGGTGCAGCTTTCATGGATTGGAATTGTTTGTCCTGAGCATTAGATTAGGAACTAGTGAGTTTCAAGGACAGGTCAGCGGCCTTGAGCTCTTTGGCTGCTGGTCTCCATGCGTGGCAGGCTGTGGTGCAATGGATGTTCTGGTGCCTCTCTATTGAGGCCAACAATAACTTTTTTACCAATTTGTGCTGTATTGGCTTTTCTGGGCATCAGACCAGACAGGCTGGCATTTGGTCTCCGTGGGCATGAGTGCACCTTGGGTGGCCATGATCCCGTCATATGGCTGATTGATGAATATGTGTATATATACACCCATGAAAGAACACCCATGAGTGCAATGCATCGAACATGGCGGTTGGAAAAAATATAGCAGCTACAGTATCATAATGTTAATCTGACTCACAGAGAGAAAGGCATGTACGATATCTGCCTTGATTGAGCTGAGTGGTTTATCTCTGATCACCACGAAGATCTGCTCCTCCTTTTCTAAGCTGATAAAGTTGCCAAACCAGGAACGCTTCGCCAGCCTAGAGGCAAATAAACACACCCAATTAGGGTGGCCATCAATTATCATATCACATGACCCTCGATGGACAGTAAAACCATAATTCATTATCAGTGCTTTTCTGATACATACTCAGGACTGGACTCTGGTGTAAGGCTTGACATGTCCTCAGAAGTGGGCACTAAAATGGCAGAAAGTGACAAACGTAAGAATGTAACTCGTTAGTTTATCAATGCATAGTAATTATGTTGTTACATAATCAGAATTAGTAATTATGTCATTACACAAGTGGAATGTTTGTGCTGGCACCCACCCTGCAGCTTGCGGCGGTGGAAGCGCGGCGAGCCGAGCAGGTTGTTCCTGAACGAATTGAATCTGGTCCTCCAGTGGGCAGAGCTGCTGGCTGCCATGCCAGCCCCGCCTCCTCCTGGGCTAGTGGGCGGAGTCAGCGAGAGCGAGCCAACACCTCCTCCTTCAGCACGGGAGGAAGAAGAGGAGGAAGGGGGAGGGTGGGGGTGATGGACGGGGGTGCCCAGAGGTGTGGGCAAGGGCGAGCCCTGAGGGGTCACCTGGGACATCGGATAGGAGCATTTAGTGACGGATTTCAGCACAGCTGATGGAGCAGGCGAAAAGAGGAAGCGAGGGAGCGGTGAGAAGTGCGGAGATGGGGAGGGAGAGCGTGAGGATGAGGAGCGAAGCGGGAGTGATTTCATGGAGAGGAGACGGGGCCGCTCAGAGGGAGTTTTGGATGGTAGAGTCTGGGTTTTAGACTCGCGAGAGCTTGCAGCACGGGGTTTGGTGGCAGCGGCGACATCAGATGGGCTGAATGTGAACACCGGGCTCTGATGACACTGAGTGGTGAAATGCAGCAGGGAGTGAGGAAAAGGCAGCAGAAGATGGAGAGAAGGAAAGGAGTGGAAATGAGCGACGGGTGAGATGACAGATGGACAGTCAGGCAGTGTGGAGAGTGTTTTGAAAAGAAGTGCGTGGGCTTTCAGAGGATGTGTGCTTTTTTTTTTTACGCTGAAGTGAATTACGAATGACAAAATGCATGAACTTCGTGTGGAGCTTTCTCAGAAAAAAGGTGTAAAAGATAAGTCATTCTACTGTTCGCTTTATTTTTAACAGGCATAACCCATTTCAATGTGCAACCTGTACATTTAACAACTTTAATAAAAAAAAAGGGGGGGGGGGTGGACAAAAAAAGGAAGTGAATTGTTCCAATATTCTCTTACCCTGGGACTGCTTAAAGGACTAGAAGAGAGACCGGTAGACGCTCCACTTACTGATCGTGATCTGGGAACCGATAAAACAAAGATGTCAGACTCCAGACACAACCTACCCCAGCACTTCTACCTCATTTAAGTACTTCAGCACATCATTTTTATCTGTTAATTGCAGGTTTTATTTGTGCCTTTTACAAAAAAGCATTCACAATATGAAATAAATTTAAATAACTATATAATTTAAATAATTCAATAGATAACAGCACATTAAAGTTTCTTATATAATCTTATATATAAAATAATGTGATCATTTATGTTTAAAGCACTTCCTGAATCTGATTGGTCAGGAAATTTGCCTATAATTCAAATCACAGGTTCTAATACATTCTTGTTTCTATAGCAACTGATCCACTGGGTTGCCATGTATACACAGCATATGACTCTAAAGAGGCATGGTAATGTTTTCTGTTTATGTTTATTTAGAATGAAAAGTCACGATTTTTTTCCCCCCACACGTTTTTAAAAGTCATCGGACATAGCAGTTTTTGTTTTTTAGTTTGCAGTACCAGGACAAGCTGCTGAAGAAAAGAGGAGCTAGTAATGAAGTGACTGTTTATAACATAAGTTATAGAATTATATAATGCTGTTGCACGGAACACCTCCATCGTGCCTATGGCTCCATCACAGCCGTGCTGATATTCAGTACAACAGCACGACCTCGACTGTGATATTGTTTTTATACAACACTTCTACAAACACCATTATCAATAGATTATTATGGATAGATTATGATTTGGTTGCTTACTCAGCCAGTTATTTTGCTCTGCCAACACATATCCTTCACATATCCGCTGAACAAACTAACCGCGCCTGGCGAAGCTGCCGACTGACAGTTAGTGTAGTTAACAGGGGTATAAGTAGTTTTAAATTCTTACCAGTACTATTTAGCCAAAAGGTAAGTCTAAACCATGGTGATGGTGGACAGTCCTGTAAATCTCTTAAGTTTATCTTTATATTTCCACTTGTTCCTCTTTAGAGTATCAGCTAACTTCAGGGTTTCCGGAGTTGAATACCAAATAGTATTAAATGGAAAGCTAGTGTGCTATGTTGGGTGACAATCCCTTGTTCCACATAAGTTAAGTTAAGCCTTTATTTGTCACATATACATTACAGCACAGTAAAATTTCTCCTTCTTCGCATATCCCAGCGTAAGTGGAGTCAGACATACACAGCACCCCTGGAGCAGATAGGGTTAAGGGTCTTGATCAAGGGCCCAACAGTGGCAACCTGGTGGAGCTGGGGATCGAACCATCGATCTTCCAATCAGTAACTCAGCCCTCTGAGCCACCACTGCCCCATACCAAGTAGTGTCCTTGACCAGTGATTAGAGAGGATTTTGGGATTCAGCCTTGTGTTAGAAACTTATTAGCTGTGCAGCTCACTTTGTAGCCATGAACAGTACAACATGGACGGTTAAGAGGCAATTCAAAAAGACTTAAGAAGACAAAGTGTTGTTTAAGATGACAAAACGTTATCAGATGTGTTTTGTTTCTCTCTCATCTTTTCAGTACTGCAGACAGTATCGACCTACTTTCACCCGACCGACAGTGAAATTAACCATTGTTCGAACACCTGGGATGATACATATAGTTAAACGTCCCAGTGCTGTTATGCTCTATATCAGATTACTCAGTCAGAATTAACTCCTGTATAACAGTACATTTAATTGGATCCATATACAATGATTTGTTTAATATTAAAAAACTGTGGCTGTTAGCAAATAGGTGTAATATAAGTGCCGAGTGGCGCAGTGGTAAAGCGCTCGCCCTATTATCCGGAGATCGCTGGTTCGAACCCCGGGTGATTCTGTTAACCTCTCACAGCCGGAGGCCGGAGATGTTCTCTCTCAGGGGGGAGGGATGAGAGGTACTCTACAAGCCAATCAGGGGTGTCTGTGAGCTCGCGCAGGCGGAGGGAGCGGATAGCGCTGTTCCTCCGAGTGTGTTACTCCGCCCCCAACGGTGCGT
>JAOVVA010000054.1:21234916-21284059 GCA_028565275.1 Leiocassis micropogon
GATTTTCTGGATTTTTTTTTCTTATTTTGTCTCTCATAGTTGAGGTATACCTATGATGAAAATTACAGGCCTCTCTCTCATTTGTTTATATTGAGCAAATAGCTTATTAGTAGCTCATTTTAAAGTAGATTATCAAAACTGCCACCTAACTGTTCATAACATCGCTTTTACTCAACATTTTAATTTCAGTTATGGTGCAGGTTAAACTTCACCCACAGTTTGACGCATGCGCAGTATGCTGTCAAAACTACTAGTTTGTAATCTGGCACACAATTGTTCATAACTTCACTTCTACTCAACATTTTGATTTTATTTATGCCGCAGTGAGTTGTTTTATTTATATAGATACAAACATTCCATTGGAGCAGCCGATGATTGATTGTACTGTGTCTAATGAAATGTATGATTGTTGGTTACACCTAACCAAACCGCTTCCTAAAACTGAAAGCAGACAAGAACAAACTTGATGTTCCTTGAACTTGTGAAGACTTGGATGTTTGGACATTGACTTAGGACACTGTATTAGCATGAAAACACAAATGCATGATGGCTTGTAATAAATTAAGCTTGGCACCTTGGGTATCTATACCTGAAGCACAGGTAGATTAGTCAGACTTTGAAGTCTTTTACTCCAGTCAAGTATAGAGAGAGCTGTTTGGCATCATGGTCTGTTTCTGTTTCTGAATGGACTCTGTTAAAAAGGGACCAGGAGGACTGGAGATGGCCTGCTAAACTCTTAAGCTGAGGTTTGGAGAAACCTAAGTGGAACAGTGTGTTCACAAAGAGACAAACTTCATTATCTGTTCCTGTAGCTTAGTAGAACAACGTGCGTCATGAAGACACCACAAATTAGGACATCTTTTCTCGTTTTCACTCAGGCGCATGGTTCTGATTAGTTTCATTTTTCACATTTGATTTTTGTATATCTATTCTACGCCAATACCTGACTGTTTATTTATTGTCAATTTCAGACAAAAAAAATGAGCACTCCAGTTATATTAAAGCTTCTGTTGCTCGCACTCATCAGCCTTTTCTGTTCATTGCTACTGTCTCCCCAGTTACTGCTGTGCCGGTGTGTATTTCTTACATCAGATCATTTGTAACTGTGGTCCAAGCAAACATGTAGATTAATTTTTTGTGGTCTGATGGCGTACCTGGTGCTAGAAGAGCATAAACAGAAGCATTTGGATATGTGCAAACAAAACTTTGTCTAAGGAAGGTGAAAGTTTCTTAAAGAGAATCATTACTGGTGACGAGATGTAGATTCATTACTACGAGCCTGAGAGTAAATGGCAGAGTATGGAACGGAAACACCATCAATCACCGATCATAAAAAATTAGGGAAGTCAACCATCAGCTGGAAAATTCATCAATGCGTTCAGTTTTCTGGGATTCTCAGTCCCAGTATTGTCAAGGGCCAGTATTGGAGCCTTATCAGGAAAAAGGTTCAACAATCAACAGTGCTCATTACAGTGAGAAGCTTATTAAAGAGCTGAAGACTAAATTTTAGACTAAACATAGAAGATTGCTATCTAAGAGAGTTGTGATCTTGCATGACAATGCAGGATATAGATGATGAGTGAGTGATGATTGAATGATTGAGCTGTTTAAATTGCTCTTGTTTTACTGATTTATTACAAACAGTTGCAAGATGTATATACATTATATAAATATATATACATATATAAATGTGTGTGTGTACTGTATACACACACACACATATATATATATATATATATATATATATATATATATATACAAACACACAGAAACACAAACACACAGTAGTAGGGCCACGCAGTCTCCTCTGTGGTGTAGTGCCACACTATTGAGTAGGGTTGAGTGCGGTTTGGGATGTGGCCAATTTTACAACGCGTGTTTCCGGTAACAAAAAAAAAAGGCGCGCGTGCGCGCACACACGCACGCAAGAGAGCGCGCGCCCTCTAGCGGCCCCACGGTGTGTGCGCGCGCCCGCTTGTAAATGTGGCGGCGGCAGCGCGTGAGGCATGTCTTCTCCCGCCTCCGCGTGCGCTGTTTGGCCAGAGAGCAGTGGAGAGGAGAGGAGACGAGATGAACCGGCCGCCATCTTCCGCGCGCTTCTCCGTCTAACGATGATTCACAGAATATTCCGAAATCGGTCATCTCTAGCACCTTAATACTGCTTATAACGGATCTCACACTCGAGACGGAGGAATACCGTTCGCGTTTTTGGTTTTTTTGTTGTTTCGTTAGTGTGTATTTGTGGACGACGGGTTTTTTTTTCTGCAGCAGCAGCAGAAGCTTCGCCCATTTCGTGATCACGGAAACCGAAGACCGAGTGGAGGGAGAGAGAGAGAAAGGGCGCGCGTGAATGAGAAGCAGAGGACTTGCACGGGATCCCAACGCACGCGCGAACAGGGAATGCGTGTTTATTTATTTGTTGTTTTTTCCTACTTTAAAGCGCACGATTTAAACCGCTGAAATTCCCTCGCGCCCGTCACGTGGTAGGTTCCTCCTTTTTTCTCTTTGTGCTCGAGACGGCGTTCACGCGCAGCTTCTTAGCGCGCTTAAAAAAAAAACACACGCTCGTGCACAGGAATATACACGGGGAAACGTTAATATACACTCACGCACACCCACACACGAACACTTATACATGTTAGTCTGTGTATATGACTAAAGTTGTCCTGCTTATATTGATAAATTTATATATGTTGTATGTTTATGGATTTTAAACTCGGCAATTATGCGTTATAACTCAGGGATCAAGAGTGTTGTGTTTGTATCTCATGATCTCGAGTTTTTTTTTTTTAAAGATCTAAAAGTGTTCGCTATTACTATATCTAATAATTTCAGACTAGTGTAGTTTAATGCGCTGAACCAAAACGCGTTGCGAAATTAAGGTCAAGGACTTGTTTGCTCTGCGTGTGTGTTTATTACCTACAGCTTATTCACACACTGTTTATCAATATGGTGCAGATGGGTTTAGTTTCGGACTGCAGTATATGTCTATTTTTTTTTTTTTTCATATTAAACCGTGTGTGAGAGACAGAGACCGTGTGTGTGTGTGTGTGTGTGAGAGCTCTTTAGCAGGGTTATGGCTAACGCTAGCCCGTCTGAACCTCGCCTTGGGCTGGGCCACACACACACAAATACACACTGCAGCTAAAAGCTAACCGTTTAGCTGCGAAGTTTAGCTAACTAGCTAACTAACTAGCTAAACTAGAACTAGTTAAAAAATAAACCGAGCTCAAATTGAGGGCAATTATGGTCGTTGTATTTTTCAAAAATTATTATTATAATATTTACTCCCTTGTAAAAGTCGAGGCGGAAACACACACACAGGCGTAAGCGAAGTTAACCCGCGCTAACTCTGGTTATATATTTGTTCACGGTTGCTTTAAGACGAAATTGTCTTACGTAACACCCTCCCCGCCTTGCTTTTTGCACTGTGCGTGTGTGTGAGTGTTTTTAATGAATTTTCCGCGAGCAGATGTGCAGGCTGTTGCATAAGTTGAGCTGATTGAGATGCCGCACACGGCCATAAAGCCGCATGGCCTCCTCCTCCTCCTCCTCTTCTTCTTCTTCCACGTCTCTACTGTATACTGCTGTCTTTTGTTAAACATTACTGTAGGGCGTGATTCCCCTCCTTAACATCCGTATTAAAGACTCCTCAGATTGTGTTTCAATCTTTAAAGGAGTTTTTGCTCCATCAGTGACAGTAAGGCAGAATGCCAGCTGTTAGCAGGATCTTGCCTTTTCTTTAACTTGATGCTCATAATTTCCAATTAAACCATTCATATGTATTTTAAGCTTGTTGCACAGGTTTTATTAAATGTTATGTGCTTGTTTTAACCCCAATTATATGGATTTTTTTATTTATTTTTTTTACTGCACTTAAGCCACCCATTATTTGTTCCCATTGATTTAATTTAATATGAAGAAATGATTTACTGCGACAGACTCCAAAGTGCCTCAAGATCCAATTAAAAAAAAAATAGCTTGTTCATGTAACAACCTCAGCAGCAACCTCATTTCTCCTCTTGTCTGTTCCAATCACTCGGCATTCAGCATCACCAGTGTATATTAATCACCGGCCTAATCATCTCATCATCATCTGCACCTGTTTCTCGCTGGTTCATGCCTTAAGTTAGATGCTTTTTACGCTTGAATGATTCATAGGTCACTGCGTGGCTTAACAAACAAACAAACAAACAAAAAAAAACCTTCCTCAGGAACGGCTCAGGAACTGGATTGAAAATGAGATGCAAAAGAAGACCTTCAGGAAGTCTGGAGAACTATTTCTCGATCCTCGAGGAAGTCTGGCTATTTGGAAGCAAAATATGAAGAAATGAGGGTTGGCTCAAAATTGTACTGCACAGTACTGTATGTTCAATGTTTAGGAGATTTTAGTCAATTTTATTTATTCACATAAGTTCAGAATGTGGGCCTTTTAGAAAGTCCTTAATTTGCTGAGGTTGACACTGAAAGATAGACAGGAAGTATCTGATAATTGTTTATCTCCAAGAAGGCTCCTGGCAAAAAAAAAAAAAAAAAAAAAAAGTAGAATCATCACACTTGGCTGACTTTTTTTTTTTTTTTACTAAAACTAATCACAGATACAGCACAGCAACGTTTCTCTTTAATAGCTGAGCCTTCAAGTTTTGAGAAGCCTGAAATTCTTTTTTTCACTAATGGCATATTTTATTTCCAGCTTAAGTAAGAGGGACAAAAAAACAACAACCTGGAAATCACTTAATGTTAATGTGGGACACAGAATCACCTTGTAATGTGCATTTCTAAAACGAATACGTCTTGAATGTGAATGCTTCTGTATTTTAAGGAGCCTGATTACAGACCATAATGAGCTGTTGGACTTTTTTGATAATTAAAAGGAAACATGAACTCCACTAAAGAGTTCTCGATCTCAACGGATATAAAAATTATATCAAGCAGGAAGTCCAAAATGAAGTGTGGTCAAAGCTGTTGCTTGTTCCCAAAAATAACCAAGTAAAAAATTTGGTTCAAATATTAAGAGAAAGGAGTGTATTATAAAAGGAAAGCATGCGGGTGGACCGAGGATGATGTCATAGTGCTAGGATGGAAGACTCGAAGCAATATGTGTAAAGAAAATGTACAACAAAACAATTTGGTATAAAACAGGTCAGTGTTTTAGATATAGTTGTAGAAATTGGCCAAATGAAACCCACAACAGAAGAAACAAGGTAAAGGGGAAGCACTTCTTGAGTGTGGAGGATTGGATGAAAGTGATGATAAATCATGAGTCTGCATTGACTGAGATGCTGATGATGCAACTTTTCACCTGGTGATGTTCTGATGAAACATGTAAAGATAACTGCCTGAAGAAAACAATTAAATTTCTGCATTTGTTTATGATCTTGTGTTGCATGACGAGTAAAGGGAGCAATGGGAACGGCAGTCATTACCTCATCTCAGTCCACTGGTGGACGTTAAAAGATTGGACTTTGGACATATTGCCTATCGATGGAATGGGAAACAGGTTTGGTGACGCATCCTGTCACAGAGCAAGCAATGTTAAAGGTTTTAATCAGGAAAGGCAGAGGTACTCTACGACGTAGCCAGCAACCACAATGATTGAAAATGTGTGGTGGAAATTTTAAAAATAAATTGTTCTCTAACAAGGCTCTACCAAGGTTTGAGAGCGTTGAAACCAGCTTGATGGAGAATATTATTTCTCAGTAGTAAAATCCATGGGTCAAGGGTTTGATTCCTGGCTTTTGGTCTGTGTGTGCGGAGTTTGCATGTCCTCCCCATGCTTGGTCAGTGTAATCCGGGTACCCTGGTTTTCTCCCAACACCCAGAGACATGCAGGGAAGGCTAATTGGCGTTCCCAGATTGGGGCAGGGGGTGCTTGTGACCTGCAATGGATTGGCACTCCATTCATGATGTACCCCATCAAGTGCTCTGAGTCCCCTTGGATGGGCTCTTTATAGAATAAATGGTATAGATAATCAGTGAGTCAGTCATTTGCTTGCTCGGTTATGAACCTTTTTTTTTTTTTTTGTTAATTTGCTCACCAAAAAAATAAAGGTGTGAGTTTTAACCCCATACTTTTTGCCAGAGGCTGTATCAAGTCTATGCCCTTTTGCTTTAAAATCCAGGTTAATGCCAAGCCTTTTTCTTTGCCCTTCCTCTTTTAGGCTCTGTAGTTGGGCTGGCGTTGACGAGTGCATAAGCAGGCTGCTGTGCCCTTACTGCGGCCCTGCATGGCTGCGATGGCGCCCGCTCTGACCGACGCCCCGGCCGAAGCCCGCCATATCCGCCTCAAACTGGCCGCAGAGAGCAACGGCAACTCTACAAACCTTCTCCTGTCCTCGTCGATCTCCCCGTCTGACACAGCAGGCGCTAACGGCAAACCTCACCACGAGGACAACTGTTGTCACTGCTGCAACGGCAAGGAGCCGCTGTCAGAGCCACTGAGTCTGGGCAAATTGCAGCCACTGGTGGCTTCCTATTTGTGCTCTCATGTTGGTCCTGTAGCCGAAGAGAGTGTCCTGATCAAGCCGTCGGTGCTGAAGAAGCGAGGCCTGCTGAACGGAGATCTCCTTCTACGT
Source organism: Leiocassis micropogon (assembly GCA_028565275.1). Taxonomy (NCBI): domain Eukaryota; kingdom Metazoa; phylum Chordata; class Actinopteri; order Siluriformes; family Bagridae; genus Leiocassis; species Leiocassis micropogon. Next base: position 21,241,492 of record JAOVVA010000054.1, read on the forward strand.
ACACAGCTAAGCGGCGGCCAGCCAAAGAGCTTTGTCAACGGAGGAGGATCAGGAACTGGAACGGGAGGCGGGAACGCGATGGTCCCGGTCAACGGACTGGCCAAGAAGGCTGCCGTGCCCAGCACGGCGCTGCCTGAGAAAGGCAGCGTGGCCCCATTAAACGGAGACAACGCCAAGCCTCCCACTGGGGCCGGAGCCTTGTTACCGCTTTCGTCCAAGTCCGGGGACGTGATGGCAACAATATCTGTACCGAGGGCAGATTCCAAGCACTTGAGAGAGCTGGGAGATCTGCATAGCAGAGCACCAGAAGACACGGGTGTCAACAGCTCATCAGAGAACCCACAGATAAAATCTGAAACGCCCGCTATTGACCGGTCCCACGTTGGCCGGACTGGAGCACTTTCTGAGACGAATAATAACAGCAGCACCCCACTCGACGCCCCTCAGAGTTCAGCTTTGTGCCAGCGTAGCTGTTCACCCTCTTCCCCTTCTTCTGGCATAGGGGCACTTGTCCTTCGCGAGCGGGCGCAGCAGACCCAGCGTAGACAGGCTGACGTCTCGGCACGGCTGCAGCGCCTCTGCAAGAGACTTCAGGTGGTTCAGGCCAAGCAGGTTGAGCGTCATGTCAAACAGCAGCTCACAGGCTTCTTGCACCACACCCTGTCCCAATCCTCCAGCTCCAGACGGGACTCCATTGCACAGCTCCTCAAGGACGGCTCTTTACCCCCGGAGCTGGAGAAATTGCACCTAAGTGGCGCCACCAGCTTGCGTGTGGCGGAGGCACAGTTTGACTCGGATGCCACCGAGAGCAGTTCGGGTGGCGAAAGCGACATAGAGGAAGAGGAACTCGCCAGAGTGGATACTGAACAGCGGCATGTCAAACTGTAAGTATATATTTTTTGCCAATTTAAATGGAGGAAGTAAAATTTTAGTATATAGTGAATTGCTATGTGTAAAATTATACCAGGCACTTTTTTTTTTTCTTTTTTTTTAGCAAATATTTGGAAAAGAAATGGCAATGTATAGGAATTTAATTCATCAGGGACCATCCGATATGATATCACGATACCTAGCCTGACGATTCGATCTGTATCAAGATTTTATAAAGATCCCAATTTATTTGTTTTTTAGATTTTTAAGATTGTTACAGTTCATTTGCTAGGACCCACGCTGTGCCGCCTGCTAATGTGTGAATAGTCGAGTGCACGAGATTATTGAGGAACTGCAACATTTTAATGCCTCAAATGCAAACTTGTAGAAATCTATACATAAAATAAAGCTGTAAAGTGGGCGTGTCTGTACATTGAAGATATTTGCGGAAAAATAGATTTGTGGGGACGTAAAATGAGTAATAGATCGCATCAAGATGTTTTTTTGTAATTTTTGCCTGTCTGTTTGTGCACGCATCATGTAAGAACTACTGGACATTTTACAGGTGTATTTATCTGAGCTTGAAGTAACATATAGGCTTTGTTTCATCCCAATCGCCCCATGGGAAGAGATGTGCTGCTTTGAATATTACATGTAAAACGCCCATATATAAATGAATAAATAAATAATCAATAGTTCTCAAAATTCATCAGATGGCGCTGTACTTTTAAAAAATTATTATGATTTTTTTAACAAGCTTATTAGTGTGCAATTAAATTCCATGCGATCAGAGTCGTTGGCACATCTAGTATTTAAATTACTTTTTTTTGGTATTAATTTTGGAGTGAATGAATCGCCACACAAAAGAAATCACTGTACGATACAGAAACTATTATTTTCACTAGTGTTGTGTTAAACCTAGATAGAGATCGTAACACCTTGCTCGATTTTCTCCTACGTGACAAAATATTTTGTTAGCATAGCAGTTCTTTGAATGATCTCTTAAAGGAACTGCATGTGAAAGAAACTTCCCAATAAGAAACAGATTATAAGTCGGCTCCCAATAACTGGTGATTATGCGTCAACCTGAGCAGTGTGATTTTCTTCACATTTGCCATTAAATCTGCTGAGACTCCTGCTCAGTGACCTTAAAGCATTAACAGTTCCACAGATTCTGCTCTCAGTACGTTTTAGTTCCTGTGTTTCATATGTGGCTGTAATTTACTGTCCTGTGGTGGACTGTGAATGCGCCTGCCGTACACTAAACTTTTTGTCAGGGGCCTCCGCTTTAATTTCCACTCTGGCCTTGTTTGCGCAGCGAGATCATAGATCTTGTTGTCATAACATGATCTTGTCTAAAGTTGCGTTCATTCTTCTTCTTCTTGGCCAGAGTTTTACCCCAAAGCACAAGGATATGTTTCCTGTTTGCCTGAAAAAGAACGAACGAAGGAATTGCTCTCCAAAACAAAACAAAGTAAACCAACAATCCGTTCCAGCTGGACGTGACTTTGTTTTGGGAGTTGCGATTTAGATTTTGCCCCCCCAACCCCCCTTTTTTCCCCTTTTCTTATTCATTTCATCTGGATGGTTGATTTATACGGCAAATTTAAGAAATAATTAATTCTTGAATATTGATGTATATTCAAGAGGCATATAGATTTATTATTATTATTTATTTTATTTTTTTTCTTTCATAGACAAACTAGGCAATGAGTTTTAAGACACCAGCACAAGTGTCCGGAGTTGTGTTCCCTTTTAAGCTCAGTGTTTAGGGAAGTGGACAGCGCTGACGTGGGTTCGCAGGCCAGCGTTACACTGTAGAGTAATTATTAAAGAAAACCTTCACAAAAAGAAACGCCTGGGACTCAGCCCGGCTTCTTTTGAACATTCGACCTAAATAATCCAACAGCCTTGTGTGGAGACTTTGAATGGCAAATTTGATCACTGGGTCGTGTCTCTTTTTAAACAATTTGCTATTTTTCAGTCAGCACCATGTCTGTTCTTCCTGCTCTTTGTGGTGGTTTTTTTTTGTCTTTTTTTTTTCTCCCTTCTTTAAAAAAAAGAAAAAAGAAATGCAGTGGTTTCCATTTGTGGCATTATTACTACTACTATTGTTGTTAATAATAATAATAATAATAATAATTATATTATTATACATATTTCTCAAAGCTTTTACCTGGTTTGAGAGCAAAAAAAAAAATATCAGCATTTAAGATAAAAATAAAAAACTTAAGTTTATCCACTTGTGCAAGCAGTCAATATCAGTTTAATGTCTGTGTAAAGCATGCTAGGCTTGACAACCCCGCAAACAACTAAATATTAGCTTTTGGGTTTCATTTTGAGATGAGGGGAAAGAATCACCACCCTGACAGCAAAATCAATTTCTTTTGTAAATGAATTTTTAATTTGGATATGATTGCATTTGAGGTGGAAAACTATTGCAGTTCCTCTGTAATCCTATTCACACACTGAAGTGAATTATTTGCTAAATTTTAGATTTGTAACAAAAATTCTGATAAATAAATTAGAACTCAATCAGGATCTTTTATAAATTTGTGATATAAAAAAAAAAATCCGAGCACAAATCTAATCGCCACCTAGGTATCGTGATGTTATCGTATCAGGTGGTCCCTGGTATCTTTACTAACTGGCCTGCTTACATGCATATGTTAATAACTTAATAACTGTCTATGACTACATCTTTATTTTCACACACAGATCTGTCTCAAAATCATTCTTCGTTTTTTTTTTTTTTTTTTTTACTGTAACGCGTTTTTTCAGTTTTGAACATTTCACATTGCTGCCGTTCCTCTTTTTCTGCATTTTTTAAAAATGTTTTATTTTTTTTTTAGCAAAATCTCAACGACATGGTTGCTGGCCAGAACTACAAAACGCGCTTGTTTAAAGATTTAAAGTACATTTTTATGGTGATCTTTTTAGACTAGGTTATTATATTTCAAATCCTATCGCCTTTCTTTCGCAGTGGCAGTATCGTATTTTAGGCAATTCCTGATGGTCTCTATTGAGACCTTTTCGGGCTGTGATGGCTCAGAGGGGTAAGGAGCTCATGTTGGGGCCTTTAACCACCCTGTCTGCTCCAGTACCAGGGGCACTGTGTCACGGCTGACCCTGCGCTCTGACCCCACCTATGCTGGGATATGTGGAGAAAGAATTTTACTATGTAGTAATGTATATCTGATAAAGGCTTAACTTAAAAAAAAAAAACGGCTCTGTAAAGGATCTCTGATTCACACCTCTGCTAGGAACTGACAAGTCACTCTTTTCACTTGCGGTTTAGCTGTTTGTCACCTCCGACTGTTGTAGGCGTGGCCTTTCTATCTTAAGATCTGATAAGAGTTATAAAAAGTGTCTCCTGTACGTATCGTTATTTTGTTCGCAAAATGTTCAATATGTTTAATTTAATGATTATTAATCCAGGCAATGACTCATCTGCTCTTTTTTTTTTGACCGTCATCAAAAAAACAATGAAATCTCATTTCGATCGTCCCTCTGTAGGTGGCACATGTTCACTGGTTGCTCTGTGGTTTGTCAGTTTGAACGCAGGGTTAAAGCTGAGCCGGTTCTGGTCGGTACTGGCTGAACTCGGCTCGCCCAAGCATTCTGAACTCGGTGTTTATGACATCAGTCTATTGGGCAGCCGTTCACTGGAGCTGAGGCCAAACGAGCTCCACCTAGTGCCATGGAAAGAGCGTGTTGTTGGCATCATACCATGTTTTTGCTGGAGAGCAACTGGAGTTATGGGAAATTAATTGGGATTTAAATAGCCTCGAGATGGTTTAAAGCTGCTCCACCACAGACCGTTTATCCAAACTATAAAACATGTTGCATGTGATAGGACGTACATTTATTATGCAGTTGTTCTCTATCTAATTTACATTTATTATCGTTATAATTATTATACCAACCTTACTACAAATTTCCTGATCATTCAGTTTTCATGTTTGGCTTTTTGGGAACGCGCCGTAGGCTCGGTTGATGACAGGAAATCTGAGCTGAGTGAAGACGGAGGCTGAGAACAACGGTCATTGTTGTGTCTGCTGTTCTTTACAGTTCAATGTCAGTAGTTTATTGTGGTCTTGTTCTGAAATCTGCCTACGGTCGGGTGACTCACTGGAAGTGCATGCTTGGGGTTGTAACATGTCAGGATTTATCGAGCATGGTGGCTGCATGGGCGCACAGAGAAAGGAGGGATTTTGTGCACTTTGGCAACGTGATCTCCATAAGGTCTTGTGCTGGAAGGTTCTGGAAGAATAAAGAAAATCCTTTTTTTTCCCCTCCCCCCCGGCCCCCAAATAACTGTTTTTTTTTTTTATGGGTCGAGGCTCCAAACAAACACATTTAGGAGCCAAATCAAAAATTTTCTGAGGTGAAATTTTCCCGCTTTCCTGCTGATAAACTGGTGCCGTGTGTGGGGACAAATCTGGCTAGCCGTGCTTTGCTAGCATTATTTGATATCGATGAGCGAGTACTGACTGAGGTCTCTATATCGATGGGGTCTGATCTAGTGTTTTAACAGGCAGGAGGTGAAGAAAAAATCTGGCACTTTTGTCACTTGTCAGACGTCGATATTACTTGAGTAACCTTAGCTAACTTTGGCTAGCTAGTAGGGTTGGAATAACTAGGGACGATACGATTTCACAATTCCAAAATGTTAATTCGGTTCGTATTGCGATTTTTATAAATATCACGTTTTTATAAACGTCCCAATTTATTACTTTTTCCAGATTTTACTTTTTTTTTTTTTTTCCTCCCATACAGGCTGGTGTGCTGTGTGAATAGGTTGGAGTGTGCCACCTACAGGATTATAGAGGAATGACATTTTTTTTCACCACAAATGCAAGCGTACAGTACCAGTCAAAAGTTTGGATTTATTGTTTATTAACAATGGGGGAAAAACATTTGGTAATTAGGTAATTAACAACAGTCTATTATTTTATGGCATGAAGGTGTGGTCCGCCGTTCCTGAATAGTTCTTGCAAGGACAGTCTTGTCAAGTACATTTGCAAAATGCTCTCATGTAGACCATCTCAGGAAAGCAAGACCCAAACTTACTTCTGCTGCAGAGAAGTTCATTTAGAGTTTCCCGCCTCGGAAATCACCAATTTACCTCAAAAGCACCTCAGATTAGAGCCGTTGTGAAGGCTTTACACAGCATAAGCAACTGACGCATCTCAATATCAACTGTTCAAAGGAGATTATTGTGTATTTTGGACGCATTCAGCTTTTTTTTTTTTTTAGCAGTGTCTGGGATAAAAAATAGAAAAGGCCATGTTGTTTAACTGGTATTGTTTTATATAAATTGTTTGTTTATTCATTTATTTTAAATAAAAAGACTTGAGTCAGTGTGCTAATACATGAATTGCAACACGCTATTTAACTAGCTCGCCTGCTAAACCCATCCCTCGTTAGTTAGCACTGCACTGGATGAATGTCTCAGTGCTACCGAGGATAAAAAAAGTGACTAATCGCGAAATAGAAACATTAGGCTCAGTGGCGAGCATCTGTCACTATCTGGACCCTCGTGACTAGATCACACGGGTATGACCAGGGGGAAGTTCTGGGTGTTAGAAGCCTCTGTTTGCCTTCGTAAGGGTGTGGAGGAAAGGGAGAGATGAGCGCTTTTGTTGATGGCTGCCTGTATGATCGTCGTGATCATTATGACTGTTTTGTACGTTTTGATAAATGCATCCATCACAAAAAAAATTCTGTTAAATTTAAAATAAGAATGTTATTTGAACTGAAGTCAATAAAACGTCACGCGCTTAGTTTTTAATCAGTTGCAGACACTGTTTATTCTCGTTATGTTTTGGTAATTTATACAGATGTTCCAAACAGCTGGCAGTTGCACATGGAGGCCACCTTGTGTTCGCGTGCCTGCAGTAAACAGCAAGTTTAGATTTTTGTGTTGTTTTTGTTTTGTTTTTAATAAATCTTCCGCTGTATGAACTCGACCCAGTCATGTTACATAACCTTTTTCCTCCTTTCTTACTCTCCACCGTTCCTCTCCTCTTATTTGTGTTCCCTATTTCGCCACTTTTCCCTCTCCCAGTGTTACTCTCTCTTCCTCCCGCTTGCCTACTTTTCCTTCCTGCTTTTTGTTTCTCATGCTCCTCCTCACTCGCTCGCTCGTTTGTATGTATAATGACTCAAGCATTCCGGCTAAGCTTTGATTTGACCCTTTTAGTCCTCACGCCGCTCCGTCTTCATTGTCTGTCTGAAAGAATTGCCTCCCGTGTGTATCGCCGACGTTCTTCCTGATCCGCAGACGTTCTCCGCAGCGCCAGCTCTGTAACAAGCATTTTATTTTCTCAGGAGGGAGAATTACTGCCCACTATTATCCATCTATCTGTCTGCCTGAACAATTAAGGGCTGTACCACAGCAGAGATTCAGTTTTCGTTTTATCTGTAAGCAGCTGTAGATTTGAAGCCCCTCTGATCTGCGCAGCACGCTTGGAGAGATGATTCACCGGATGGCCGCGGGTTCCTTTTGTTATTTTTATGCGCTTTCCCGATCGCTGTAATCGAATACTTGGTCTGCACTCATGACCAGAAGGACCGTTTTGAGTGCTACAGCTTTTTAAAAAATTTTTATAATAAAAAAAAAAGTGGAGTGGAGCAGAAAGTGGAGTCATATTTACCCCCCTTTCCCATTTTTTCCCAATGAAAAATGGGAAAGGGGGGTAAATATGACTCCACTTTCCGGTCCACTTTTTCTCTCTCTCGGTATTTAAACTGGTTTCAGACCTTTAGGTTTAGAGGAGGAGGATTTCGCAGAGACCTGGCCACCCTGTACGTCTGCATGCATCATTATTGTAAGATGCTGCCAGGTGTTTGGACGTGTGCATCACACGGACACCGTCTCATTGAAAGTTTTTTTTTTAAATTTATTTATTTTTTTTAATGCTAAAAATCGAAACACTTGCCTGCTGAGGCTTTGTGTATTTTGCTGTATTAAAAGTTATATCAGGACATGACCATATTGTATCAGATTTGATGGTTACCTAAGCATTTGTATTGACATGGAGAGTGAAAAATAGATTAATCGCCACACTGATTACAAAATGTATGAATTTTGAACATTTGAAGCGGTAAGATGTTGCCTTTCCTCTATAATCCTACAGGCGGTGCTCTAAACCATTCACATAGCGCAGCGTCCTGAGGAGGCAAATAATTAAACGTTTGTTTAGAATTGTAATAAGTGAAAAATCTGAAGTGTAATATAGAACTGTTATAAAATTACGATACTTGCAGAATCGCAATATGAATCAAATCAGCACCTAGGTATCTCAATAATATCGTATCGATCCGTCTCTGAGTCCCATTCCTAATAGGAATGTATACATAATCTCCACATCCAGCTAACCAATTGGGACTTGATGATGTTGGAATAATCAGTTATAAATCGCATGGAATAAATGAATGATAGATTTACAATAAGGTTTTTTTTCTTCTATGTTTTGCGCATGTGACACGTGATCTCGCTCTGGAGGACAGAAAATGAAAACTGAATGCATGAGATGAACAAAAGCCAGCATTGTGTTAGTTTAGCCAATATTCCCAGAGACTGGTTTAAACAGAAGAGCAACAGATGCATCTTGGATGTGGATTTTAAGTTATGGAAAAAAAAAAGGCGTTTTTTGCAAAAGGAGTCGAAAGACACGCTTGTTATCGAGGACGTAGATGCAAGTAACTACCTTGTCCTCATGCACAATTTACTGGACCAAGCATTGACTTGTCGCTTATTCCCGCCCTTCTCCTCATACTGAACTGTGATTGGCCGGTTGAGCTGTCAGTCATGCCTGCTAACCCAGATTAAGTGTCGGTGTTGCTTATAGATGTCGGGTTAAATATTGCTCTCTCTCACACACGCACACGAAATGTGGCCAAAGATAAATTATGCAGAATACATTTGTACCTCATGGTGAGTTTATTAAACATGAATAAAGGTGTGGAGACAAAGCAATAACTTTTAATACTTATAACGTTAAACTTTTAACTGCATAGAGGTAGACAATTAAGACGCGTTGCGTTTAACCAAGTGGTCTCTGCACGCACCCACACGAGCCTCGTCTTACCTCACTTCTCCCGACCACATGCAAAAAAGGTTCTTTCTGGTACGATATTCAGCCTCTTTTTAAATATATTTTTTAAAATTATTATCAAATCCTTCTCGTTATGACTGTCAACGTGACGAGAACAAGTAGTCGGTCACGTGCAAACCACTTATCGACACGTCACCAAAAAAAGTTCATTAGACCCCCTCACTTTACCCCTGCGATGAATCAATTCTACCCTGGTTTGAGGAACACTCGCTTGTTGTGTGTTTAGTCGTCCTGCCTGACGGTGCAGGGAGAGCCTGTGCCGTGGAAGCGAGTTTTTCGGAAGGCGGCAGATGGTACGGAGAGATGCAGAAGTCGTCGCACGTGTTCATGCCGCGTGAGCAGCGAGCCTGAACGGCTTGTAAAACCAGTTTGATGTCAATAGAGACAATAATGGGAGGCGGCCTGTTAGTCATGTATATTCTCCATACGTGTTCTTGGCTCAAATCTGGAGCGATGAAGTTTTTGAAGAGTTTGGTTGAACATGGTTAGAATTTTTTTTGTCTTTCTTGTGCACGTCACGTCTGACCTTGAGTGCACAATTTGTCAATTTTATCAAGATATTTTATTTCTTGTCCTCGATGCATACATCTAACTAACCTGTTACACTAAATTTCCACAAAATGTTTGTAAATATGAGCCAAAAAAAAAAAAACAAGCTGGATCAGGACCTTTTCTGATGCAGGTACAAAGTATTTGTGTGTGTAATGTTCACTTCAAACAGTTGCAGGGTTTCTGATCTTTTTGTACATTTCATAATTTTCACACTACAAGGAATATTACAATAAGAATGTAACTAGGATAGAGCGAGTGTTATCTTGAACAATATCTATCAATAAGCGTCTTTTTTTTTTGTTTTTTTTTTTGTTAAAGGTGGAGAAGAGCAGAAGGCCGCTTCGCCCTGGAAAGAGCATCCATCATAAGCCGCTGGACATGGCTACAGGCGCACATCTCCGACCTGGAGTACCGCATCCGGCAGCACACGGATATCTACCGGCAGATCCGCACCAGCAAGGTGAGTCCTTGTGTGTGTGTGTGTGTGTGAGAAACATATAAGAGGAAAGAAAGACCACGCAACAGCTAGATGGCAGCAGTGTCTCTCTGCACGAATCAGACCGGATCGACAGGAGTAAGACTTGGAGTAGGGTTCTGGTCCTAGAGTGAGTGCACACTCTTATCCTGAACACTTTTATTGTTCCTTATCTCAGTCTGATTAGTGTTGTGAGAAGCTGGAAGATGAAGTAAAACATGCAAGAAAGCAAGTACGCTGTGTGCCAAGGTAGTTCAAGTCAAACCGCTACTTGTGGTGAAGGTTTTCGTAAACCGTTTGACATTTACCAGAGACGTCAACCCCAGGACGGTGACGAGACTCTTAACCGCAGTATAAAGTTTAAGTGTTGGAAATGATTTTAAAGGAGGCGGTGTACTGAGAGAAGTTTCTACCTCGATGGTGTCCGAGCACCAGTGAAACACTGGGATGAGTGCATTAGCGTAGCAGGGGATTATATAGAGAGATATAACGGGTGTGTGTTCTGTCACTCTGGACAATCAGCTTGAGCGAACAAAGTTCCACAGAAACGTCAGACTCGTGAAGGAGACGAGATCCAGAGATGATGATGATGATCAGATTCAGATGTTGACGTTCTTCCAGATGAATAGACTCGCTCTGCTGGGTTATAAAGAATAAAATGTGATTTTTATTAATGCAGTTTGCAAAGTGATAAACTGCTGGTTAGTAGGTTGTTTTGTTTGTTTTAGTTTTAAAATTCCAATTATGGATTTGTATGTTAATTCTTGCACACAACTATTTATAATAAAGTTCTTCACATGGTTGCGCGGAACGTCCAAGTGTCCGGCTGTAACGTCTGATGCGTTTGTGTCTCAGGGATCGGTGGAGCTGGGAGACTCGTCCTCGTCGCACCAAACCAGGACAGAAAAGCCGAAGCCCCAGAACGCCGCAGGGGATTTCGGTCAAACTCGCAGGTTTCCGATCGACCGATCTATGAACGAATTCTTCCACAGGTAATAAGGCGTCATTTTATGTATTTATTTTTAAAATGGCTCTAAAAATCCCTGAACGTTCATTGACTTGATGCTATCTTTTGCGATTCCTCGTAGCATGACTGAAGTTTCAGATGTTAAGCTTTCTCCGACACCAGAGAGCGGGTGTTCAGCCGCGCGAGTTCGACCCCTGAACAGCTGTAAAAGACGACGCCTCATCCAACCCGGCACGCTTCAGAACCTCAACAGCAAGGTGTGTGTTTGTTTGTGTGTGTGTGTGTGTGTGGGGGGGGGGGTGTATTTGAAAGTACGAGTGCTTGGGGCGTTGTGTTAAAGCGGCTTTATTATTATCCGTCTGCTTATGAGTGAGTCGTGAAGCACATCGGGTGGAGCTTTATTATTGTTATGACCCGCATTTAGACACGGACATTGTGTTGGTGTTCCTCCTCAGGTCCAGAGATTGTGTTCCCCAGCGAGTCCGTGTGACGTGAACAGTGTGTGTGTGATGTGTGGGGGCGGTCAGCTCCACCCGAAGGCTGAGCTACAGTTTGAGTGCCCTCTGGTGGACAATGTGGCAGTGCAGGATCCCGGAGTCCATCCTACACTGTCTCTGCAGTCAGGTATACACACACACACACACAAGACTGGTGTTTTGGACTGTTAATAAATCCCATGTACTGTTCATCAGTCAGAATCGTGGTTCTTTAGCGTTGTACCTGAGCGACAAGGCTAAGTAATATAATCTTGCAATTGCAGGGAGACTTTAGTATTTCACTCCGCACATTATATTAAAACTGTTTCCGTCACTGGTAAACGTGTTACATCAGTTCATTTAAACGAAAATGGAAAACGGATGCTCCACTTGTGACTCGCATGAACGAACAATTTTTTATACCTGGTGCCGTTATCTATCGAAGACTTGGCGCAGTATGGAGAAACCGTACCTTTTGGATATCTGCACACCAAGTTTAGACCGATACTCTGAAGAAGCTGTTTTGCTGATGTATCAGATTTTCGTATTTTGCTGTGACAGACTGTCATTACACCCTCAAGATTCACATTCCTGTTGCACAACCAAGTGTAGAGAATCTAAAGAATCCCACCCGAAGATGCTATTTTTGGGAAGAGAGGAGGAAAAAAAATAACATCACATTTTGGCTGAAATACTTCATAAGTTACTTCACTTCATATTTCTGTACTTTTTCAGACATTCCTGTCAGTGTACAGCTCCAGAGAATGCTGAAGTCTCACTGGCAGAGCCGGCACATGGAGAAAGTCCGGCCTCTGAAGAAGCTGTCGCTCAAACACAAGCTCTCGCACTACTCCTCTTCCTCGTCCTCATCCTCATCTGCACTATCCAAGCACAAGTTCAGGCTTTCCAACTCGCCCATGGCTGCCATCAGTAAGTGTACGAAATGAGATTTTACTCTGGTAATGCTCGGATCAGATAAAGAGTAGACATTGATTGTATAAGACGGTGTTTTTGACTCGCTAAATTTTAGGAGGCATGGTGACGGCGTTTAGTCTAAATCAAAGCAAAAATGTACAATCGATCCATATGATATTGAGTAACTGTCCCGGCAGCTGTGCATAAAATCCCTGTGACATTTTTTTCCCTCTATGATGCATATTAAGTTTGTCCCCCTTTTTTTTTTTCCGCTCATTCAGGGTTCTCCAGCCATAAGAACCGATCAGAGAGGGCACGGAAACCGGTCGAGTCAGGGATCCGCTTGACTAAGGGCGACGCACACACCCCCTGCAGGACGGGGCGGCTTCTCGACAGGAGCCTCAGCCGGAAGAGAGTCAGGGAGAACTCGCTGGACCGGACGGAGTGTGAGTACTTTGTGAGAAATGATGTAAAGTGACTAACGGTTAAGGTAATCCTGAAACTAGTAGCAGTTATTATATATGCTGCTGTTATTATTATTATTTGGCAAGATTAAAGAAGCTTAAATACCTTTTACTGTTCATTTCTAATTCGATGTGTTGTGTGTTCCCAAACAGCACCAAAGCTGCAGTTTGATGCAGGAAGCCCTTATCCACCTCCTCAGTCCAGCATCCAGCCGTCCACCCCCAGCACCGTCAGCAGACAGATGTGCATGCCCAGTGACAGCTCCACACCTCTGGGCCCCGGCAGTCAGACTGGCTCCTGCTCCATGGTAATGATACTTTATAGTGCAAGTTTTTTTTTCTTTTCTACTGTCATATCTGAAAAATAGTTGTTTATGATTGTTTACGACCGGGTCCTGACTTTTTTTCCCGTCATCTCTGCAAGCTAATTAAACCTACTAGTACAAGTCGGTCCATGTTATTCCTTGGCGTGATATTGTAGTACAGCGGTAGAGGGGATTTGTAGCACTGAACCAGTAGCATGGGTTAGGATAGACATGAAATGCATTAGGTTTAAACACACAGATGGGTCCATTTATTTATTTTAAATAAAACCTAAGTTACCAAAACGGTCATTTTGTCAAATGCCAACGCTGTCCGAATACTTGTGGACCCAAGTGTTTGTCAGGTGTAAGCCTTTCATTTGCAGAAGTCACTAGGGAATCTTTTTTTAAAAAAATGTTTTAAATTTATTTTTATTCCCTTTTCAGACGTTCATGTTACAAGCCACATCGTTCAATTTCAGTTTTTTGGTCGGATCAGTTGTGCGTGTCGTGATGGTTCACATTTTAACATCCTCTGAAACAGCATGCATGCGCACGTCGATACGTCTTTGCAAAAGTTTTCCGGGCTGAAACGTCATATTTGTGCGCCCGCTCGTTCATTTTCAACAACGAATGCAATTTTAGCCACAAAAAATGTGTATATATATGATTGGGGTTTTGCACTAGAGGACGGAAAGCGGAGTTTGACTGATGTCAATAAGTCACATGAATTACAATCTGACCGTACTCGCGCAAGTCACATGACTTTCAGATCCATGTCCAACCTAGGACCACATACAAAAGTGACTTGGGTCAGATTTGTGTTCAGACATCTCAGAAAATTTAGGGTTTAAACTAGTAATGTGAACAGAGCCTCTGTGCACTGGGTGCCATGTGTTTTAAGGAGGACTAGCTTCCACCACAATGATTAACAGGTTGCGACAGCTTGGTCCGAAATAAGGAATTCATTCTACATGCACAATTCTACATGAGGTTCTCCAATGATACCGAAGCGTTTTTGGTGAACCAAAAATGATAATTGAGAAACTTTCATTTGGCCCGAGAAGTGCCATATCACCTTGTAAACATGCCGCTCGTGTTGCTTCGCTTTTGCAGCCGATGAGAAAGCGGAGGAGCGAAAACTCGTTTGACATCAACAACATCGTCATCCCCATGTCTGTGGCAGCGACTACCAGAGTGGAGAAGCTTCAATACAAGGAGATCATCACACCAAGGTACACGCACTCCTGTTTAACTCCTTTAGTCTCCAGAAACGGATCTCGCATCTCTCGCACCGTGTTTCTCTAACACTGCTTCATTTTGGTTTGCAGCTGGAGGGAGTTGGGAGCGTTCTTTCAGCATCTTGCTGCAGAAGACGAGAACGTAGAGGTACACCAACTTCTAGTCACCGCGTTCTTTGTCGGATGCTGCCCAGTTTTCCTTCACAACTCATTCGTGTGTGTGTGTGTGTTTTTTCTCCAGGTTGAGGACTTGTCAGATGCTGCTTGTATGTTGCGTCATCAGAAGTGCGAGGACCAGGAGCGCAATCGCTGGAGATGGACGGCCCTTACGCCAGCCAAGAGGAGAGGCAGCAGGTATCTTCTGAAGAATTAATGGACATTCTTGATTGTTGTTTAATCATGCTTTGTATCATGTGGTATTGATTTCAATAATAATGTTACACATTATTTCTCTTCGATGTTGGCTTGTCTGCAAGGTCTCTGTGAAGACACCAAAAAAAAAAAAAAAAAAAAGCCCTCTCTTCTCATGTCACCTTGCAGGTCATACAAGTCCGTGGATGGCAGGACAACTCCGTCTCTAATCGGAACAAACCCATCCACGCCGCAGCCATCGTCTCCGGACACGGGACACTTCCACCTGCTGCAGGACTACGCGCCCATTCCGTCACCCCTCAGCCCCCCCAGCCCCGACACACCCTGCCCTCGTGATGCACACACACCCTCTTCGAGGGACTCGTACACACCTCACACGAGAGACGCGCACCGGCCGGTGTACAGCGAGGACACGCGTTGTTCAACACCAGACTGCATCTACGAGGAGAGAGTAAGTACCTCGCCAAAATACAGCCAGGGCAAATAAATGAGCAATCAGTTCCTGTTATGGGAATCACAGAGGCAAGTCGCCGACTCGGAGGCAGAAACATTTAAGCAGGGTGTTTTACCAGTCAGTGTTTATGTCGCTTGTGAGTGTGGGAGTCTTCAGTCTCCTTGTTTCTATTCAGGTCAAGTCCAAGCTTGCACCGAGTCGGAGAATCATTTAACCATTTCCATATACAGTGCAGTCCAAAAGTCTTAAACCGTCCATCACCATCATATTTTGCTTCCAAAGAGTCAAACGTTCTTGTAGTTGTAATGCAGTCCTCCAGGCTCCTTTAAGGACTTTTTTTTGTCTTTCATTTTCAATCTGAAAAGATCAGTGACCAATGAATCACTCAAAAAAAAAAAAAAATCAAAATTAAGGCATGAACCAGTGAGAGACATGAAATGGATGATCAGGCTGTAGATTAGTTAGTATACTGGTGATTCTGAATACTGAGTGGTTCAGAACTGACAAGAGGGGAAATGAGGCTGCTGCTGAGGTTGTTTCGTAAGCAAGCAGTTTTTAAATTATATCTTTATGCACTCTGCAGCGTGTCACAGTAAAATATTTGTTCACATTTTTAAAAATTTAATCTGCATCGTGTAATTTAAATTTAATATGGAGAAATGAAGGGGGAAGGGCGTCAAGACTTGTGCGCAGTTCTAAAGATGGCTGTGATCATAAAAGGAGCTTTTACAGATTTAGATTTGCCATATTATTCATTTTCTTTGATCGATTAAGAATACTTCATGTTCGCCCCTGATGGTTTTCTGTTCACATTTAGGTATTTATTTATTTATATAGTGTATTTATGTACATTTTTCAGATTATCAAGTTCATCAAGTCTATGCTTGAGGAAGCAGATGGGACGAATTTAAATTACTCTGTCCTGCTGAATAAATCTCAATCCTGAAGCTGTAAAATTAGCGGCTCTAACTGTTTTTGTTGTTGTTGTTGTGCTTCGTTCTTTCCGTAGACGGTGCAGCCGTGGGAGCACAGGATCTTCCCCCTCTCTGAAGACCCAGTGCTGGAGGCCAAAGAGGACCCGCAGCCCCATCCGAGGTTCAGCTGCGGCGCCGAATCGGAGAGCGAAACCTCTTCGACCTAGAGAGTCTCCAGCACAAAACCCCGCCCACGCCGTGGGGTCCATGAAACCACACCCCTTCTGGCATTAAAACGAAACGAATAAAGAACTCGTATTAAAACAAACCAATAAATAAATTAAAGAACTTCTGTTGTTTGATATTCAAACATCAGCCAAATATTTTCACAGTTTTTAGTGAATATTAAGGAACATAGAAATTAAAACCTGTCTCATGAAGCTCTTTTCTCACAGAAAAATTTAAATGTGTTTAAAAAAAAAAAAAAAAAACGAAACAAAGGAAAAAAAAAAACAGCGATTAATATTCTGATAGTCAGCTAAACTATGTTCTCGGTGTGGTATTCTAACCTGTCAGGTGAACAGTTTGTAGCGCACTATGTAGCAGACTTCTTGAAAGGGGGCTTGACCAAAGGGTGTTTTCCCTGTTGACTAGTTTGTGTATGCTTGTAATGTGGAGTGATGACCAAAAACCAGACAAAATAGGTTTTTCCTCATTAATCTTGACTAATAGACACATCCAGATATATCTTCCTCAATAGAGAGAGTACACATCGTCAGCTAGAAGCACTTCATAGGATCTCATTATGTATCTCACACACACATAAACACACACGATTTCCATCCCTGATGCACTCACCTGCTCCTGTTTCACTCTGACACGCTCTTGTACACTGACCTGTTTCCCCAACCCAGTCTAAACTGATTTATGTCTGGCAAGTCACTGGTTGTATGTTAACCATACCTACTTCCTCTATAAATGGAAGTCTTTGATACATCATGTAGAGTATTTACAGCTGGGTTTTTGTAATCGAGCTCCAGTCCAGGATGTGAAAAGATTATTTAAGCAGAATTACAATATCAACTTTGTCTCTTTCACCTTTATATATTTGCTCAACTTTTACTTGTGCAGAACTTTTCATTTCCGGTGTCCCATTTACTCTCAGGTCTTACAGTTTGACAGTAGGCGAGGTCGTTTCTCTTGAAACTTGTGTCTTTTTGCTTAACTGTTTCTGGCTTAAAATTCCTACAACACACCTTCTGTCCCACAAAAGCCATCACACTTCCCCAGATTAACTACTGGCTATGCAAATCAACATTATGGTTGTATCATCTCATGTCCACGTTCTTACTTTCTTCTTTGTTCATTCACATTGCTTTTTCTTTTCTTCTTTTTTTTTTGTCCTTTTCTGTAGTCACACAAGACAGGTTCCGTTGTATGTTTAAAATGTTCAAAAAAAAAAAAAGTTAAAATGATTTGGAAAAAAGGCTTGTAAATAGTACCATTAAAAAAAAAAAAAAAAAAAAATCAAACCCTTCCAACTGTTGTCTGTTAATGACCTGTGTATGATAGTTTCTCACATGTGGTGTAATCATTGCTACTTATTTTTGCTTAATTTACCACATTAGAAGTGGCTTGCAAGCTGTGTCAGGACAGAGGGTACAAGTTGTGCTCAATTTTGCCCCATTGACATAATGGTGAAGGTACTCGCCACTGAAACAGGAAGTGCTTACAGTTGCATTCTCTGCTGTGGTAACTTCCATAGGAACTGAACCTAATTGTGGATATAGAGACGTGGGGGTGGGCTCATTTTACTCAGGCAACCAATCAGTCTCTCAGGATCATCGCGAAGCTGTCAAGCCCGCCCTAGCAACCACTTCTGGGCACCTTAGCAACTGATCCTGTAGACTCGTTATAAAAGGCCCAGAGGCCCGAGTTTTGCCACAGCAAGCACCACTCATATTTTCTTCAGTAAATGTACCTGTCTAGTTACTCTTTTTATAAGACGCAAACCTGAGTGTCTTCTTAAAATCACATGGTAAATCATCTAAATACAACTGAAAATATTTCTTCAATGCAAGAAATTCTTGCCTTGAACAGCAGACATTTCAGTGTTGGAATTAGTGGTCATAATTGTTGAGAATTTTAAATTGCTTAAAAATTTTTTTCGAATCAAATGTGTCACAAAAGGTCTAATAGCAGCCTTGGTTCTAATTATGATTTACAATGTTGGTAAAGCCATGGGTCATACAGAAACAGAGAGTCGTCAGTTTATGCTATATATAAAATCATGGATGTTGGTGCTTGATCTGTCTGGTGGTTATAGAAGGCCTTGGTTGCCTCTTGTTTAATTTCAACAAACTGCACATTTTGAAATAAAATTTAACAGAAGAAAGGCTTTGTCACGCATTATCAAGCTATTATTAATTGTAATCAAAGTAACCAGTGTAGCTTGAATGTTGTCCCCGTGCTTGTTGGGTTTCCTCCCACAGTCCAAAGACATGCGGATTATGCTAATTGGTGTTCCCAAATTGTCCGTAGCGTTTGTGCGCGTGCTGTGATGAATTGGCACCTTATACAGGGCCTCGTGCACCAAGTCTCCTGGGATAGGCTCGAGGTCCCCCCCCTGAATACAGGATAAAGCGGTATAGACGATGAGTGAGTGAAAATCTTTTGTGACCCTGTTACACCAGCAGCAGTAATGGCAGCATTTTCTGTATAATTTCTCAAATGCTGCCATCGTATTAGTCTGCCTTGGTGGTGTCATTCCTGAGAGCAATCAGCAATGGAACCAGTTTGGAATCTGTCCCATGGCCTGCAAATGGTATTCCTGGCAGCTCCAAACCATCTGATGACGTCTGCTTGGTTGGACCATGGCGAGCATTCCGTTAAAGCTTTCCGATGGCGCTGTGTCTGCTAGCATTGTCTAAACGGGGTATGATCGAGTGCAGACAAAACCGCAAAATCAGAAACAAGTCATGCCACCTGGACATAATCACATGGCAGTTTAATACAAGTGTACAGTGCCCCTTAAGAAGATGTGTGTTAGGGCATCCATGATAAAATAATACTCTATTTAGAATGATGGTAATTTTAAATTACTTGTGTTTTCATGTAGTAAGGCAATCATTAATTCCTGTATATTTCAGGTTTTCAGAACAGTACAAATTTTTGAATATTTTATATTGCAAAGTTCCTTTCATCCACGAGTATAGGTTTTCCCCTTATTGTGAGCTCATATACCAAGAGATATTTTCAGTCTATGAAAACACTTACCTCTGCCCAATTCTGCCATATCAAGCCACCTACAACCAAAAGTAAATAACGTACTCATATTTTAAATTCTAAATAGGTCCATGATTCTCAAAATTCACTCATCATCTAAACCAACTCTATCCTGTATAAAGGGTCATGAGGGGGGCCTGGAACCTATCCAACGAGACTTACGCACATGAGGCGGGGTACACGCTGGACGGGGTGCCACTGTAATAAAGAATTATATAGGCGTCATGGTGACATAGTGTTTGGCACGTTGGCCTTGCACTTCCTTGGTCGATGGTTCAGTTCCCACCTCTGCATTCCCAAATTGCCTGTTGTGTGTGTGTGTGTGTGTGTGTGTGCGCACGTGTGTGCCTCGTACCCAAAGTCTGCTCTGATAGGCTCCAGGCCCAGCTGCGACCCTGTATACAGGATAAAGAGGTATAGAAGATGAATAAATGAAAAAATAAATAAAATGTATATAATTTATAAAGATAATATGAATTATTATTATTAATTTATTATTAAATAAAACATAGAACGTCACATTAGCAAAGAACAGGAAAACTCCTTTCTCCTGAGGAATTTCCAGGTGATGTAACACAGATGACTGATGATGTTGATGATTGACTTTAACGAGGTCTTGACACTGAAGACTCCTTACATATTTTTTTTAAGCGTTCTAACGACCCATCGTTTTTCCTCCATCTATTATTAATCTTAGATTAATGTGTTTTTTTTTGCATTGTTGCTATAGAAATTAGCACAGAAACATAAACTTGTGTGTTTTGAATTAAAGCCAGTACTAATACCAGAGCTACTGAGGTGCAGGCAGTGTTCCAGTTGTTCAGTAGTGTTGAGTCCACTCCATTTATTCTCCAACCTTGGCAAATCATGTCTTTATATGTCACTGGAATATGTTTGGGACATTCCGTAGAGTTGTATGCTTTTAACTTTGTGGCAACAAGTTTGGAGAAGGCCCGGATACAGTATGGATGTGTTATAATGCGGTATAAGGTTTGGAACAGCTCCAAAAATAGCAAGACGAGTTTCCCAGTTATGAATGTTAAATGTAAGTCAACACAGGCGTTTAGAAACAGTATTGGAATGCAGGAATGTTTAGGTTTTCGCCCTGGAACAAGACGCAGATGAATTACGGCTGCATGGTTTCCCGCTTGCCCCTCTGCGTGTGTGCAGTTTATTGTATTTGAAGAACGAGCAATTACCGCAAATTGCCTGTTGATGTTAGCCTACTCACCTTGAGTGAAATTTCACTTGATGTATAATGATAAGTGATATTATATTTAGTCTGTAGTTTCCATTTGAAAAAAACAGTTATAAAGGTACAGTGGTTGGATTAGAGCATTTTAAATCATGTTACATTATATGGATTCATGTGGTTTCTTTAAGGCAACTTACAACAAGGGCATTGGTGGCCCAGTGATGGACTGCATTCGCTTGGAATGTGGACGACCCCAGCCAAAGCCCAAATGCAAATAACCTGGCACAGGTTTTACACTGGATGCTCTTCCTGACACAACCCTCCTATTCTATCCAGGCTTGTGACTGGCACTAGAGATGCCCTGTGTATAAAGGGGCATCCAGTGTAAAACCTGTGCCAGGTTGTGTGCGGATCAGAGTGTCCGCCGTGGCAACTCCTTGACAGAAGCAGCCGAAAGACTAACAACATTTAAAGGCTACAAATCAAGCCATGATTTCACTACGATCCAATAGTCTCAAAACCCAGGAATTAGTGGTGTCGATTCTCCTAAACAATTAGAAAAATGTTTCTAATTTGTGGATGATTAAGAGTACCCCACCGATCAGACATATAATTAAAGTGGGAAAAAAATGATGCGCAGTATTGTGTTGGGGGACCTTGGGGTGGCAGGCTGTGGCACACTGGGTGTTCTGGTGCCTTTCTAACATGGACAGCATTGATTTTTTTTGCCGTTTGGTACGGCATTGGATTTCTGTGGGATCGGACTGGACAGGCATGGGTAAACCTTGGATTCCCATGATCCCATCACAAGTTTGCTGGGATATAATTGATAATCAGCGTAAATGTTATGGGCGATGGGTCTATCTTTGTACTTTTAACTTTCTAAAGAGAAACACCTTAATTCGAAAAATAGATTATTCGAGGTTTCCTTAAAGAGACAAACTAAAGAACTGTTATAGGTTCTATATTTCACCTTTCACCTTTTTTCATAAGTGCAGTTAATTCATTTCATTCTTTGTATTAAACAACAGTTAGGGACTTTTAATACTTTACAGATGCTTCTGTTTATCATTATATCGATCCTGTCTCAAGGATTTTCTCCGTAGTTTATAATATAATATCTCACATAATCCGAGATCATAACACATGATATGATAAGTAGAGATGTCATTAATCAGCTTAAAATGTCACGAGTTACCACTGAAGGCATTTTCAAAAGAACCAATCAAACCATGGCAAGAAAATAACTAAACGCCCCCCCAGGAGCATAACAGAAACACTTGTATTTCTTTCAACTTCTGACTTGTCTGTGTTATAAATCACTGCATACATAGTAATTTACCATCTTGACATCAATCAAGGCCATTTTATAAGGAACATCAGCCAAAACAACTGTTATTCTTTATAGCCTTTATTTCCAAATTCACATGTACATTAACAAGAATCAGTTATTATTAAAACACACAAGAACAATAGTGACAATCACATTTCTCAAGCTAAAATGTACAAGCGCAGAATTAGGTGAATGGTGTCAATGATAGCAGGATGGCAAACCCACCAGGTCAAGCTTGCGAGTCTGGAACAAGACCTTACCCTCAAAAGCGGCGGCCTTCCTTCTTTACAAGGTCACTTGTGGATCGCGGTACCTTCCCTCGACCCACTCTTGTACATGGAACACAACTTCTTTCACCCAAGGCAAAACGTCCAGTAGCCCACATACCACATACAGTATACAAACCCCATCCAGGAACGTTCAAAAACACACTGCCGATCCATATAAAACAAACAAAAAACCCATAAAAGACCAGATAACGTAGCATGCAGATAATCGTGGTGCAAGCAACAACCGCTGAACTGCTCTGCTTTTTTTTTTTTTTTTTCATTTTTAATTTTTAGTTTTTCAGCACTCATATTCCTTGGCAAATAGATGAATCATAAATGTTAATACACATACATTGGATAACTAAGCTATCTATACAGCTCCTCCTCCATCACAAAGAAAGTGGGGGGGTCGTCTTTTGAATAGTATATTCCCTTCTATTTCTATAACAGCGCAGAAAAAAAGCACAATCCAGATTACAGAATATACAGTAAAAAGAATGTTGTTAAAAAAAAAAAAAAAAAACTGGAGGTGATGCAAAGGCATGCAAGGAGCATAGATAGACATTTGGAAGCTTGATGGACGTGCTGTGACAACACAGTCTAGGCTACAAAAAGAGGAAAATTTAGCAGTGTCATTGGTTGAAAGCTTGATTTTGCAGAAATCAAATCGCCGTGTGCCGTGAAAAACTGTTTTTAGAGTTTTTAGATTTGTTCCAAATGGGAGTGTACACACGATGTGCCTTCCATGCGATTCAACTGGGGTTTGAAAGACAATACAAGAACGCCGTTGACAGTGAATGTGTAAAAATGTGATGACAGATCAGTTTGGAAATATGTTTTTGTTTTTTTTGCTGATAGTTCTATGACCACCTTTTCACAGTACAGGAGTCTGGACGTGAACAAAGCACAAAAAACGGGTACGGAACACTTTCGGGTTAAACATATACTCTTTGCATGTACTCCAATTTCATGAAGCATTTCAACTCATAATCATCCCTACAACTGAATTATCACCAAAGCACACATTTCTAAATAACCAACAGCAGCCCCTTCATTACAGTAATGATAAAAATGGTTCGAAACTTTTTTTTATGTCAATCATATTTGTGTACAAAATGTTTAATACTAATAACCTCAATTCCCGACACTGGGTGAAGGTGAAAATGCTTAATGTTAGATGTCAGGAATATAAATGCGAGTGATTTATTATCACCAGCGCTACACTGCTGCAATGAGCGAAAAAAGTTAAATAGGAGAGGCATCTACGATGCAGCACAAAACCGAAAGAAAAGGAAAAAAAAAAAAACCTTAAGACTGCCAGCAGGTTCAAACACTTGTTTTCATATCAAATACATCTCATATGCACAGAATAATACTGCAAGAAATGTGCCTGACAAACAGCATCTCATTTACATCAAGCTTGCAACTCCATTTTCAGAAATATCTCATAAATCCTGTTTAGGTATTTTGAATACAATCCCCCTTGCATGATGAACTGCAACCTAATGTTAGATGGAAATTTGGAGAGATATTAAAAGCCTTGACTTTTTCTTGAAGCAAAACACTTTCCTACCACTGTACTACCCTGTTCCTTAACTAATACTTGCTTTGCAAATACCTTTTTTGAAGCCTGTTTACCAATTTATTGCGAGACCTTCCATATACAAGGGGTGTTCAAGTCAAATCGGGACTTGTGATAAAATTTCTTGTGAATAAAGGAGTAAAACTGATTTTCGTCTTAAGTACAGTGATGAGACTCGGTGAATGGTGCAAACGTTTTAAAGAAGGCCGGATGTCCGGGAACAACGATCCCGGCCGTGGTGCCTCGGAGCCCACTATAATCGCTACAATCAGAGAACATTCAGGGAGTGGAACTTCTGATTCTTGAAAATCGATGGATGACTTGCAGCCAACTTGCAGATGTGACGCACCTGTCTGTGGGAACTGTGCACACAATTATTTACCAGCACCACTTGCACTTACAGGAACTCTGCTGCAAGTTATTGCCATATCCTGACCTCACGCCAAGCCATTTTCCACATGGTAAAGGAGTTCCTGGGAGGCTAGCATTTCAGACAGAATGCAGTCAGTCTGCTCATGACTCAGGTATTGAGAAAAAGTTATACCTTAATGATATCCAAGCACCAAGAGAAATAAAGGTAGTTTTTACTGTTACTCTGCACAATCAAAAGTCCTGCTTTGACTTGAACTACCCTCATATTCTCAATTCTCAATTCTTACTTCATAGGGGGAAGTGAGCAAGAACATGAGAAGGGGAAAAAATCCAATATTTCTCCAATTTTGTGAGACCGGGACCAATCGAAAATCAAAAGATTTAGAAATCGGAACAAAGCAAAATGAGATCTTTGAAGGTAAGACTTTTAGCAGTCACAGGCATGATGCTCAGGACATGGTAAGGCCTAATACAAATCTTGTTTCAAAACTTTAACAGTGATAATGAGGGCTCCTTGATAAGGGATCCTCGTCAGCCACGGGATGGGGAGATGAAGACTTCCGTATGTCCGTAAGTGACTGTAACAGGTGGGTTTAGGACTGAGGAAGGAGGACGTGGGGAGAGATCACAAGCCCTGCATGGCCAACGAGGCGCTCACCTCGTCTGCAAGGGTGGAGAGCTGAGGTGGGTCAGCCATGTTGATGCTGCCAGAGGAGGAAACAGTGCTGAGCTGCTGTGGAGACTCTTCCAGAGAGATGATCTCAGCGCCATGGTCAGTTCGTGCCCTCGCCTGCTCGCGGAACATCAGCTTATGTGTCTCAATCTGGGGCGAGGAAAAATAAAACCTAATGTTCACTGGGTCTTACAAACCGAGTTATACAGAATTATATACTTTTTGTTGTTCTGCAATTTATATAGTCACGTCAATGGCAACACTTGGAGAAAAGGGTGCTATAGTTTGACTCTGGCGGAACCTTAAATGTATTGACGTTACCCATCCAAAGGACATTTAAGAACATATTTTGAACTAAAATATTAAAGTCTTGATGAAAGATGAAAGATTAAGGAACTCCTACATGAAAGATGAGAAGAATTACAATAAAAACAAAATAACAAAAATATAACAAGTTGTCGCTTGTGGAAAAAAAACAAAAAATTTTTATTTCACTGATAAACTCAAAAAATATATCTGTAGCATGGTCACAAATCTCTGCATTCATGGATATATTGCATTTATACTGTATATGTACATTACTTTAGAACATCTCTAGACAGCTTTGAAACTAACAATAGAAGATGGAATAAAACCAAATCTAAC
Source organism: Leiocassis micropogon (assembly GCA_028565275.1). Classification (NCBI taxonomy): domain Eukaryota; kingdom Metazoa; phylum Chordata; class Actinopteri; order Siluriformes; family Bagridae; genus Leiocassis; species Leiocassis micropogon. The sequence continues at coordinate 21,266,971 of JAOVVA010000054.1, forward strand.
ACCATGCATCTTTTTTTCCATTGGGGTCAAGTGAGGTCAGTATTTTATCAGAATTGTCCCAGAACAATGTCTGCATGTAACAACATTGATTCTGACGCATTTGGAAATGTTTAACGGTATTGTATTCCGTCTGTACACAAGTACCGTGAAGCCAGAAGCCGTCCGTTTGAGCATCTGTTGTCGTTAATAGGTTTTTGCCTTTGGTTCCAGACTTTCGGGCCACCCTGTATAAAAACCTGTAAAAATTTTGATGTGTCATCGTTTACGTGTTGATAGAAATCAACAGTTATTAAAAACGTTTGTTGGCACACTCAGAGGAACATCTGTTCAATTAAACTTCAGCTATTGTTAGCCAAAAAAGTAAACCTAATGTGCTGTGTCAAGGAATGATTAAAACATGGTGTAATGGTTTCCTATCTAAAGTTGATTTATTTTTTTCCTTTAACAACAATGTGTTTTATTCTTCTAATACAAAAACGACTTGCCAAAGCTAAATTAATTATTTGGCAGACGCTTATCCAGAGTGACTTTTTATCTCATTATACACATGAGCAGTTGAGGGTTTGGGGGCCTTGCTCAAGGGCTCAACATTGGCAGCTTGGCAGTGCTGGGATTTGAACCTGTGACCTTCTGATTTGTAGGCTGCCATCCTAAACACTTTTTTTTTTTGAGTTTTGCAGTCTCAAAGATTTTCAAAAAATCCATAATACACTAGATACAATAGTATCTGTTATTAAATATGTTTTATATAAATTATATTCCTTTAAGTCTCTTTTTTTCTCTCATGAAGTTAATAATGATAAAAAAAAATCCTACTAGTCACTACTGAGAGAGGTTCTCTGTCCCATCTTCAGAAACTGTTACTGACACTGGAGACTCCTTCCTTCCTTGGGCCAAAATTCATCCACAATGACGTGAAAGACGTATTGCCAGTTATCACAAACGCTTTGATTGCTGTTGTTGCCACCAAAGGTTTAGGGGGCAATTAGTTTTTCACATAGGGCCAGGAAGGTTTGGGGAGCTTTTTTTCCCCTTTTTACATTTAAAAACCACATTTTGTATTTACTCGGGTTATCTTTGTGCAATATTCAAAATTGTTTGTTGATCTTAATCAACTAAGTGTGACAAATAATAAAAATAAAAAAGGAGCAAATATTTTTTCACAGCACTGTAAATAAAGTCAATTATTCAATACATATTACGCCAGCAGAGAAGAACATTTATAGCATTATAAATCAAAGACAGTTACGTAAACCAACCAGTGAGTTCGATATGCTTAAAGTGCTCTTCAGTCCTCTCACACCCATCACTGCTTTTTCCGAGAAGGTGCTTACGGTATTGCTTCATCAAGCATTTATGAGGATGGATTTCACACACACACTTTCTTCCTAGATACTTACTGGAGTCTTCAATCTTTATCTGGGGGTTGCTGAGGTGGATAGGTTCTGGGGAGACACTGATGGATGATGGGGTGGTGGGGTCACTGGGGTCTGGGGAGAGAGAGCCCTCATTTTGGGGTGTGCCTGCACCTCTCCCTTTCTCCCTCTAATCACCCAGCCCAACGAGGCAAATGAATGGTGACATTAGCAACATATGGAACCAAAAACATAAGAAATGAAAATTAGATGGTTGCAACATAAATTTAACAGGGAATGCAAAATAAGAACAAATTCTTGGGGAGACTTAAAAAATAAAGTGCAATAAAGGAAACAGAAATGATAGAAAACGTTTCCAACAGAAATGGTCCGGAAGCAAAAATGGGGCAAGGATTATACACTATATGGCCAAAAGTTGGTGGACACCTGACCACCACAACCATATGCTGAAGTGTTCTTCACAGAGCGCTGGTCTTATAACCCTCTGGGATAAACTGGGATGCTGACTGCACCTTAGGCCTCATCATGTAACATTCTCTTGTGCTTGAATGAAAAATCCCCAAATCTCCACAGCTACGCTCCGAAATCCAGTGGAAAGCCTTCCCAGAAGAGTGGAGCTGCCTATAATCTGACATAGGATGTTTAAGAAACACATATAATCAGATGTCCACAAACTTCTGGCCATGTACTGTAGATTTACCGTCACCTCTTTATGGACTGGTATGAATTATAGATGAGGAAAGTTATGTAATCCTCTTGGTCTCGTATTTCCTTTAACCACACCCAAAAGTTCAGGCATTTTATGTGTGGAGGCAAAAGAAAACCAGAAGAGAGATGAAAGAAAGCAATATGAGAAAATGGAAGGAAAGGAAGCAGCCACTAACAGATCTCATCGTCTATACCACTTTATCCTGTATACAGGGTCACGGGGGGCCTGGAGCCTATCCCTGGAGACTTAGGGAAGGAGGCGGGGTACACCTGGACAGGGTGCCAATCCATCACAGAGCGCACATTCACACACTGCTGCAATTTGGGAACACCAATGGGGGAAACCAGCAGAATGCGAACCTGGATCCTGGAGGTGGTAGGCGACAGTGCTAAACACTAAGCCGCCGTGCTACCTATTAACTGTTCCGTTAACTTTGAATTCTCTCAGACATTATATCCATTACTAGACTAGCTCGACTTCCTACATGAAACTATGGAAAAAAATATGATCGTAAAAAAAAACAAAAAAAACATTAGATATCACTGGCTGAATTCTCCTAAAAAAGTTAAGTCTAATTTTCAAATCTGTAATATGAATGGACGTTAACTTCTAGAAAACTCATTCTTGCTACCTAAGTATTATTAAATTATAATGTCATAAAATAGCTATGAGCCACAATGAAACCAGCATTAACCCAATCAATTTCGTCTGTAATTTTACAACATTTATTAAATTGTCCATGATGCTGTTGAACCACGGGGGAGTCATAATGCAATGTTTAAATGTCAGGTAAATACTTGTGACAATATGGAATTTCCAGATGGTTGGGAATGTTGAAGGGAATGTTGATGGAGGCACCAAGCATTGTGTGATAAACCATTTCACTTAATGGTTTCTGATGAAACCCTTTGGTTTTGCTTACCTTCTTCTGACCACCTCCAGCCACATGGCCAATGTTGTCTAGAGAGCGGATCTTCGACTGTGCCTTGAATTCCATTTTCTCAGATCTGATCTCAATGTTTCCACCCCCTAAAAGAAACAAAAAATGAGGTCAAACTGGGACTTGTGATAAGGGCATAGAACCGGTTCACATTTGCAGAAGACTTCAAGCACAGTACAGTGATGAGACTCTTAGCCACAGGAAAATATTTGAAGGGCACAAATGTTTTTTAAAGAAGACATTCTTTAAAACATCTGATCTAAGCTGAGGTGGTTGAAAACCCAATGCAGTCGATCCCATGAACATTCAGCGAGTGGAACACCGGAAGATGGACGACTTGTTGCCTTGTTGAAGAGACATCTGAGTCTGTGGGAAATGTACACACGATCATTCACCACCACCACTTTCACATTACAGGAACTTGGCTGGAGGTTATAGCCACATCCCCTGTACAGTCCTGACCTCGCTCCGAGCCATTTCCACATGTGTGGACCATTAAAGGAGTTCCTGGGAGGCCGGGGTTTCAGGCGTCAAGCTGGCAGCGCGATCATGGTTCCGGTGTACTAAGAAAGCTTTCTACCTTGATGGTATCCAAGCACTAGTGAATCACTGGATAAGTGCCTTAGTGTAGCAGGGGATTATATAGAGAAATGAAGCGAGCTTCTACTGTCGTAACGGTCTTGTTTTTCAGCAAAGCAAACTTCCTGTTTTGACTTGAACACCCCTCGCACAATCTATCGCAGTGTCCCACTGTTATGCAGAGTAAACACAAAGTACACGACAAAGCATCTACCTGGCTTGTGGTGGATGTTGTCTTTTGAACCACATTTCGCCTGCACGTTGCTCAAGTCTATCTTTTTGTGAACAATCTGGATCTATGAAGCAAAAACAGAAAAACAGTGCACTTTTAAGGAAGTGGACAACAGGTGGCGTCATTAGTCCATGCATTTGCATCATGCATTTTACACTTCAAGACACCCAAGCAGGCGATGTTGGATTTTTAGAATTTGTCAGGAATCTATCAGAAGTTGTTCACATGACATCAGGACAGGAATCATTACATCAACTTAAAAAATTGTTAGTTTGCTCAGATTACATTTTCTTTCTTACATTAGATATCATTTTCGCTCTGAGGAAGATTAGATATACATTTGACAAAGCCAAATAACATGTAACATGCATTTAGTGGCCTATAAATACATACAGTATAACCATAAAACTATTACTGTATATCTTAATCTATGGCTTTTAAAAATGTCAACAGCATTGAGATGATAATTATAAAATGTATGTATTTATAGACAAACAAAATGTCTTTTAGTAAGCTACTATAGAAGGCATACCGTATATATTGAATACAAATAAATAACAAATGATACTTTTCGCTTCATTAACTTGCATGGAGCCACAACAGCAGCACAACACGACTGTGTGCACTCCCAGATTCCCAAAATAGATCTGATGATCTCACTGGCATGACAGCCCACAAAGGTCAGGGGTTTTCTGGATAAAAAGACTGCACTTGTGCTCATGATGAGGTCATCTCCTTTCTGTGGTAAACTACTGGCTACAAAGAAAGGGGCCCTCGACCCAGCTGTCCAGAGCGACACAATCCCATTACTGTGTGGCGCTGAGTGACTGGGTCATTTAGTGTTCTTCTTCTTCACTAGATGAGAACCAGTGCACTTCAAAACTATATATACGTATATGCAGTCCAAACTTATATATGAGTGCTTATGACAGTTCATGACCTCTGATACAATGGTTATACTCTTATGTTGGAAAACTTAAAGAAACAAATTTACTCTTGACTGTTACAAAAAGTTTATACTGGAAACTAAGAAAAAGTAAAAAAAAAAAAAACCATCATCAGTGCAGAAGCACATTAATATATACCGACTATCAGTTTTAATACGAACACCCTGTGCAATCATATTGAAGCAATGCAAATGCATAAACTCATGCAGATCCAGTTCAAGAATTTCTGTTAATGTTTCCATCAAACTACAGAATGGGAATTTTTTTTTTTTTAGATCTGCGACTTCCATTGTAGCTTAGATTTTCCTTCCTTTTCGAAAAAATATGATTATAGTGTTGAGAATTGGTAATATTGGTAATATTTTTGGGACGGATTATTTAAAATTTTTCCTTCGCCTAAAGAACTCGCCTCTGGAGCGGATCAAATTTGTATGCCGAGGTATCATTGTATGAGGCTATCATACAATGGTATAGCTTGACTTTCAAAGCCAACAAGATAGACATGTACAATTTAGGTAGTGAGAGATTTGATAGCTTAATGATAGATGGGTGCAAATTTATCCAAACGGGACAACTATAGATAAAAAAAAAACACTATTTCCATTTGTACAGATGTGCTGTTTGCTCAAATTTAAGCAGGTGTTCTTATTAAAGTGGACAGTGAGCGTAAACCTTGAAAGCTGGAACTACTGTCAAAGCTGCTGTTATAAACATTAATCAACTTACTGACCAATCAAGAATTCGACAGCATTGTGATATTACACCTCATAAATAAACATTGTACATTACTTTAATGGTCATGGATTAAAAGGGGGCTACAGGCATTTTTATTTGCCTCAAAAATACAAGTAACGTAAAAAATAAATATGTAGAACATAATGATAATAAACAATTAAGCCATGGCCTTTGCACAAGCGTATTATGCAGCTGTGAAAATCCATTTCACTCTTTAACTCCACCCCATCTCAGTCTGCTCAGAAAGAAAAATATGGCTTTGACGGACCTGAGAAAACATTTAAATGTTTTCCAGACATTGTGTTTCAAATCTACAGGACGTCTCATGCATACTAATGGTGAAAGAAACACTAGACGCAACTGTAACTTTAATGAACCTGTCCAGCAAGTACAGGGTAACACCATCACAATGTCAGAGCGACAACAGGACAGAGGGAGTTTTACATTTCAGGCAGTGAGTAAGCAAGTTAACAGACTAGCTCAGGGATCAACAAGCTGTTAACATTCACGTCTGCCAAAGGTCTCTTGAGCAAATAAAAAGGGATTAATGCAGATTGAGAAGTCAGAGGGGACGGGCTGAAAGGATACGAAGAACATATTGCAAATGCGGAGGACCCAGAACTCCTCCCGTGTTTACTCACATTGCCACCTCCGGGTGCGTGTTTGATATTGTCTTTGGAGCCGCACCTAGCCTGCACATTACTTAAGTCCAGCTTCTGATCTAGAATCTGAACCTGAAAAAATGAACAGGTTTGGGGAAGATAATAAAATTCACAATAAGGACTGCCTGTGGAGACCAGGGAAAAGGCCCAGGGAGAGGAGGAGAAACAGTAAACTACCAGCCATCATCATGAGACACACAAGCCTTGACTGTCAAAGCCAACAAGATAGACATGTACAATTTGGGTAGTGAGAGATTTGATAGCTTTATGATAGATGACTAACTCACTCACTCACTCACTCACTCATCATCTATACCGCTTTATCCTGTATACAGGGTTGTGGGGGCTGGAGCCTATCCCAGTAGACTTAGGGCACAAGGCAGGGTACACCCTAGACTGGGTGCCAATACATCGCAGGACACACACACTCACACTCTACGGGGCAACGCCAGTTAGTCTTTTAATCTGCATGTCTTTGGACTGTGGGAGGAAACCGGAGTTCCCGGAGGAAACCCAACAAGCACGGGGAGAACATGCAAACTCCATCCATGCACACAGACCCAGCGGCATTAATCGAACCCGGGCCCTGGAGATGCAAGGCAATAGTGCTAACCACTAAGCTATGTCAGATCAATAATATAAGGGAATCCAGATTGGCTAGTTAAAATAAAATAGAATAAAATCTTCAAAAATAGTCATAACCTCAGGAAGAACCAAGACGTGAGAGCGTTAGAGTTCATCCCATAGTTACTCACATTTCCATTTCTAGGTACATGTTTCATATTGTCTTTGGAGTCAGGCTTTGATTAAACATTGGTGAAGTCCCACTTTAGTAGAGTTATCTATTCTGTCATAGGAAGCAAGGAAAGAGCAAAGCGGAAAGGAAACAGACATCTTAGAAGAAGGAGCTTTTATTCATATTTACCAGTGTCCCCCAATTCTGGTCCAGCAGTTCATTGGCACTGCATATTTCATTTATTTTTTTATTGTTCTGTAATATTCATGTTGTCATCATGAAGCATTTACTTTTATAGCATGCAGGTTTTCCAAGACCGGGATTGGGATACAGTGATGTACAGCAACAGGAATGGGTCAGTTAGTGTGGATAAGATGAACCCGAGTCTCACTGCTGTTTAATTTGATTATTTGATTAGTTTTATTTTAGTGTAGCTAAAAACGAGCATCACGATGATAGATATTTGTCATAGGTAAGGGATGAACCAATGAGATTACCTTTTTGGAACTGGTTTGGAAGAGAAATTGGTTTGCATAAAAAATGCAACTTTATGATGAGGAGCAAGATTAGGACGTAAGGATAAGTAGAGAGTTTGATCGTAATAAGTTGAGGACAAAACCACAGTGGTGTCTAAAAGTATTAAGACAACATATGTCATGTGTTATAAGTTCTCCCTGTGCATAAAACAGATGATGTCACTAATTAGTTCACGCTTATCTGGCTGAAAAGTTCTGCTACTTCAGAATCAGCTGGTTTATTTAAGGGATGGAAGAACAAATAAGTGGCAGGACTTTTATTTTTATTTCTATCCAGCTCTGTGCAAAAATAGCTAAAACTTGAGGAAATTCTCAAGTGAATTGTGAACTTCTTTACATGATCTCAAAAATCAAAGCATGGATTGAGCAATTGATACCAGAGTACTGCTCACATCATTTTGACTCTGGGTCTATAAGGTTTTGTGGAATAAGGAACTTCATACTAAATACTGATTATTTTATAGAACTGTCCTTGCATAAAAGAATTTATTCTAATTATCTTGAGAATGTCATTGGATTTCACTTTTCCCTCAATACTTTTGGCCACCGCTGTAAAACTCAAGGTTCATCCCATTGTTACTCACATTGCCCCCTCCAGGTACATGTTTCATATTGTCTTTGGAGCCACACTTAGACTGAACACTAGAAAAATCCAGCTTCTGATCAAGAATTTGGACCTGTTTAAGGTAAATGTGGGGGAAAATTCATTAGAAATAAAGGATAATCTTTGCTTTAGCTTGTCTTAATAGTTGTAACCAGGCACAAGATTACAACTTCACGTCAGTGCATTAAAAGCAGAAGTTATTTTTTCATTGAGCCTTGAATGTATAAAATGGGTAAATGTCATTATACTAGCCAAGCAGCCTAAAACTGTGGATCTTTCACTTGTACTTTAAGGAAATAAAGGTGATCAGAACATATGGTCTTTTGGTCCATATACCTTGCCTCCTCCAGGAGTGTGCCTAATGTTGTCTTTAGAACCACATCGAGCTTGGACACTGCTGAAGTCCACCTTCTTATCAAGAATCTGGACCTGTATAAAAGAGGCAGTGCAGAAAAGCAAAAACTTAATAGGTCACATATTAACAATAAAGCCAATCTGTGAGAAATTTCGAATAGAATAAAAACATTAATAGAAGCCACACTCCTATCCAGTATTGGAATAAGTGTAACAGTAGTTTTTGGTGATGATAACTGGAGGAAGAACCAAAACTTAAGGTTCATCCTATAGTTACTCACTTTGCCACCTCCGGGTACATGTTTGATATTGCCTTTGGAGCCACACTTAGACTGAACATTACTAAAGTCCAGCTTCTGATCAAGAATTTGGACCTGTGAAAAGTATTGGTAAAAAAAAAAGTGAGAACATGCAGGGAAAATGGGATTTGTTGACTAACTGAGGAGTTTTGGAACTAAATTAAGAGGAGGGTGTGTTGACGTGGAGCAGATGTTCTGCTCTTGTTCTGCTGTTGTTCTACTTAGGCTTTAAAGTATATTTATAATCATTACATGACCTGGAACCACAGTTTCTATTGTTGCATATCTGAGATGTAAATCTGAAGACTGCCAAATGGTGAGGTGATTAATACCTTCAACTAATGTTTTTAGAATTACTTGAACATCCTGACTGAACTTAAATTACAGAAGAAATCTAATAATAGGAAGTACCCGGCCTCCTCCAGGCTGGTGTTTGAGGTTGTCAGTGGAGCCAACTTTTGAGCGCACGCTCTTCAGGTCAGGCAGGGGCGCAGCAGCAGCCAAAGGGGCCGGAGAGCGGTTCTTCATGGAGCCAGGTGATTTTGGGGTGGAGCGGATGACTGCCACCTTCTTCACCTCCTTTCCTGCTGGAGTTTTACCACCTAGGGACTTGCTGGCTGGTGACTTAGGGGTGCCAGGACTACTTTGGCCACTAGCCTCGGGCGTCTTAGGAGACTCTAAGAGAAGAACACAGAATAAATGGTAAATTTCAAATTTACATTAACGAGTTCAATCTCTTTAGACAATCTTACCCCTTCACAATTCAATATCTCTTTATTCTAATATTCTATTATAACAATACTCAGTATTGATCAGTATCTCTTGAATCAAATGAGAACTCTCAAATTCTTAACAACTGCTTTACCTTTTCCATTTTTCTTTGGGTCCACTTTCACTGTATTAAAATAACAAAAATAAATAAATAAAAACCACATTAGCATAAACATGACAGTATGGACAAGCTTCATATTAGCTTCCCTAGGTAAAGACTGCTAAGAGTGTTAAATCTAAACACATCTATTGCATTTCCTATCACTTATCACAATAAATATGGACTTACAGATTAGTTATTGGTTTGGAACCACCGCTTTAACAGTATGGTTAGGAACATTGTCCTGTTGCAAGCTTGACCTCTATCTCCTTCTCAAGTCCCTTGCAGACTTTACTGATGAAATGGTGCTCAGGTTTGCCATTTAGCAAGCCCCAACTAAAATTACATTTGGTTTTATTTTCATCCCCACACCCCATCTCCAATAATGCCCTGCTTTTGAAAGGGTCCAGGTTGCACTTTGAACAGCTTCTCCCATCAGACCTGTAGATCTCTCAAACTCCTTTAGCATTAACCTCAACCTCATGGTTGCTTCTTTGACTTAGCCTTCTTAACTGGACACTGACTCCTACATAGAGTCATGCTTATGACATATTCTTTCTGTGTTTTTTTTTTTTTTTTAATAATGATTTAATGTTCATAGTTTGAGATAATTTGAGATAATTAAAAGACTAATAATTTTCCAATAACTGAGAAATCTGAGAACATTAACAGTAGATATCAAGATAGAACCTCCCATCCATTACAAAAATTCTGAAACACACTGTCTCACTCACCTGACTGAGGAGGGGTCATTGCTGGGATCTTCGTTCCAGCAGCATAAGGCCTGCTTCCAGGAGCCTGACAGCCAAAAGAAAGTGTTGTTAGTAGATTAGCACTGCTGAAGAAGGTGTTTTTTCCATGTTTGTTTTCGTCCGATAATTTTATCTTAAATTGCAATTGCTCATCCCTGGACTACAATAGGCACAAGAAGTGCCTGGAGCCTTCCCAGGAGACTGGGCACACAAAGGTGGGTACACACCTGGACGGGGTGGCAATCCATCACACCCTCATTCGCACAATACGGGCAATTTGGGAACGCCAGTTAGCCTAATCCACATGTCTTTGGATTGTGGGAGGAAACCCACCAAGCACGTGGAGAGCATGCAAACTCCACACACACAGACCCCGAGGAGGGAATCGAACCCAGATCCTGGAGGTGCAAGGCGACAGTGTTAACCACTAAGCCACCGAACCTCCTTGGGGCAAAATCACTTTTCAAATATAGTTCACACGTTGCATGCAGCAAATTTGTCGGTCAACGATTTAAGCGTAGAGAAGGACCAGTGTATTGTTAGTCAAAAGTGAAGAAAAAGCATATCTCCACTGCAACGGGAGTGTAGATTAAGTCATGTCCAGCAGAAGCAGGGGAGAAGTTTGCTCAGAGACTATACTGTACTTACCCTTGGCCCAGTCCCTTTCGGTAAAGCACTTGTAGGTGCTGAGGGAGAGCTAGAGGAAGCTGAGGATTTTTTCACAATGGTGGAGGGTCTTTTTAGAGAGGATAGTCTAGCTTTTGCAGGAGGTGCTTTAAGTGTCTTTGTGTCATGAGATGAAAATGACTGAATCAAAGGAATACAGATAATGAACAAAATAACGTAGACCGGCCAAAAAGGGAGGGATTATAAAATAAATCGATGTAACAAAACAAAATGGTTTCTTACCCGTTTCTCAGTATCGTTGTCGGTCTTCGTTTGAGCTGCCAGAGAGAAAGATTTGGGTCAAAACAATTTGTTAAAACATTTTTTTTTCTCAGATTGACCTTATTTAACCAGAATAGGCACATGTACCACAGGGGACTGCCATGCTTTCAGAGTTCTTAGAGAAATTTCTTTTCCTGTATTTGATGTACTGTGTATTATAAAAGTGCATGAGGAATAGAATGATAGCAGTTCTGTCCTTTTAATAACGGCAATGTAGCGATGGATCACAAGAACACACAAACAAATTCATGCAGTTATGACATGCATAAATGGGACTTGTGGAAATGTGGCCAGCAAACGTGGCCTTCATCAATTAGCACAAATACAGGCCACATGACTGTCAACCAATATCAAAGCACAGCAGGGTGACAGAAGTTATATGAAAGTAAAGCTTAAACAAACAAAGATTTTTGGGGCAACAGGCGATTTCCATTAATGCTGCATTTATTTCGCAAAAGGACAATGCGGCACAGCTTAGAATAGCTCTGAAAAGCAAAAGTAGAAGGAAATATAACAAGAGAGAACGGGCTGGGATTTGGGTAAACAAGACATCACAGACCTTTGAACTGAGATACTGGGACACGAGATTTTCTGGCTGGTGAGCTATAGGATGTGCCTGGAGAACTGGTTGGGTCCTTCAAAGGAGGAACAATTTCTTTTCCGTCTGTCTCTAGGTCTTCAACTAAATCACTTTGATTGCCTTCATGGGGTACCAAGTAAAAGTCTGTCACTGATACAGGGCTCTGTACGTGTCCTCGTGGTACTGTGGCACTGACAAAGTCCTCCTTCGGTGTAGTATTTCCTTGGTCATATTCACAGCTTGAATCCACTGATGCATTGCCATTGGAACGATGCAAGATACCCATACTGGGTATATCTTTATCTCCAAATTGTGTCATCATATCTTGATCTGGTACAGTTTGTTGCCCATTGTCTGGACCTCCATCAGTGGAGTCAAGGCAGGATCCTTGGTGAAGAATCTCTTGAGAAACTGAGACAGCGTCAAGTTCTGTGACTTTGTCCCCAACAGTGGAAAGATCTTCCAGGGCTGAACTGCGGATTAAGAAGGAAACAGGAAGGTCGTTCTCCAGGGAAAGGCTCCTTGTGCGATCAGGACTGACAGGTCGGTGGTGCAGCTGCTTAGATGGCCCACTCCAGGTCGTCATTAGATAATGTTCTTCTTCTTCTACTTCTTCTTCTTCTTCTGGTATACTCTGGTCTATAAGGCCGCCACCCAGCTCTTGCCAGTCTTCATCATAACCCCCTGAGGCGAAGCCAGTTGCTACATCTGAAAATATTGCCGCACTTGCTTTCAGAGTCTATGGCATAGAAACTTTTCAATTTCACAAGCTAATGGAAATCTTTTACTGAAACAACCAATCACTGCCACTTTTCCACAAGAAAAAATATGAACAGAACTCAGACTGACGAAATGAAAAAACAACGGTATGGTAAACATCATTATTTTGCTAGCCCTTCTAACCAAATGATTCTAAACACATATAAGACATAAAAGACACACAAAAAGGGCATTCTGTGATCTGTTTTATTTCCATGCTATACGTTATAAGAAACTAGTCCATACGTTTCATCATATCAATTATCAAACAAAATGTCACAAAGATTAATGTGGCATGGTGAGATGGACAGTCATGGGGGGAAAAGTATAACTTTCGTTTAAATGTATATTTGCATTTCCCAAAGAGAAGACCAAGATTCAGAAACCAAGTGGGGAAAAGTAAGTACACACCATATTTTAGTAGCATATAGAACCGCGTTTGGTAATAGCAGATTGTGAAATGTTGTTCTCTGCCCCCATCAAGGAGTTACCACCTGATCCACATACATTTCCATTTGCAGGAATTTGACGGACCCCTTATCCAGAGTGACTTTCTCGTTTTACATCTGAGCAAGTAAGGGTTGAGGGCCTTGCTCAATGGCCCAACAGGGACAAATCGGTGGCGTGACCTGGGACCCTCTGATCAGAAGTCCAGTGCTCTAACCACTGAGCTACCCCTGCCACATATAACACTGGATGCCCTTCCTGACACAACCCTTCCATTCTACCTGGGCGTGGGGAGAGAATGCCTTTTGGCTGGGTACCAAACCCATACAGTATGGTGCATGGTAGGTGAAGAGCATACCCTGAGCCAACTATGCACCAATGCTGAAATGACTTACTGTAGTCAAAGTCGAGATCTCAAGCCTATTAAAGTGCTGTGATGCAATCTTAAAAAAAGGTGTGCACAAACAAAAGCTCTCAAACATTCTACATCACAAGCTATGTTGTAGAAGTGTGGTCAAAAATGTCTCCAAAACATGCAAGAGTCTGGTAAATTCCTACAGAAAACATTTACTTAATGCTATTGTTGCTTATTATAGGGTATAGTTATTTTTTTCCCATCTGGTTTCTGAATGTCGGTTTCCGTTTTGGGAGAAAACAAGTACATATTGAAATCTGTTGTCCATTTTCTTGTCTGCTAAACTTATTGTTTTGTATATAGAAGTTGGTAAGGACCACACAACATGATCGTTCGCCCCCGTTAAATAAAAACATACAGAAGAACTGAGGGGGAAGTGTACTTTCAATTTTCCCATGACTGTACAAGCACTGCTGAATAGTAAACAGATAGGGATGCTTATATCCAGAACTGATTATCAGTAATGCATCAATATTGGCCTGAAAGTCTGGATCAGTATCAGAGTTTGACTAGTTCGGAGCACAACACAGATGGTGCATGTGAGCAACATGTGAGTAACAGTAACTCAGCACCATACCATCATCACATCATTCGATGTTTTAAATAGCTCGGCAGTAGAAGCTTATGGTATCACCCAACTAATATCAATAAAATCTCTAATATTAGATTTAATAAATCAGACAACATTAACAGTACCTGCGGGGCCTCCTGCTTGTTCACGGATCCATGAACGAAAAAAACAAAAACAGGAAGGTATTAGAGAACTGTGATTTCAAACCATTTTTTCATGAATACACACACGCAAGAATAAATAAATGAATAATTTAAAAAAAGCTGGGAAGGTTAGCTGCAATAAACTGCCATTTCTCTGAATGCTGAAAAGCAGTGCATTTAAAAGCTTCCCTAGAAATATCTCATTACTAAAACCACACCGATATTAAGAAATTGAAAACAACAACAACAACAACAAAAAGAATAGCTCATTTTTGGAGACGATAGAAGCATAAGAGAAAGTACTCCGGTGAAGCATGAAAGAAAATATTTCTTAACAAGCTGTTATGACATGCCAAGCAGTTGTTAAGAGTGCCTTTGGCACTTTGCTCAACATCACACCCATGTCACTAGACAGTCATTAGAGGCATACAGTAAATACAGTAAATGAATAACGAAACTCAGCGCATTATCTCCTGACTGAAAGAACAGCGTCTCTGCCTTTATATTAAAACACAACATGTTAAATGTTCAGTAGTGAAATGCTCTTGCAAGACTTGCGAGGAACATTCATTTAAAAAAAAAAAGGGGGGGGGCAGGGGGGAGTAAGAAGTACAGCCTATAATGTGGTTCCACAAAAGCAGATAGCTGCTGTAAGAGCAACACAAAGACAAAAGGTTGTGGAGTTAAAAAGTGGTCCAAGGCGAAACCATAGCATTCCAGCAAAAAGCAAAACACATCGCTCATGAAAGGCAGCAATCAGCGGTTGGTGGCGCCTACCACTCTGCCCGTTTGAATCAGCGGGAGCAGCTGCTGGCTGAGCTTCTCCGTGTGCTTCTGCAGAATCCACCAACCCCTCTATTAGACAACAATTGAAACCCTTTAATTAGTCAGCACCAACAATAGCTGCATGTTAACTATTTCAGGGCAAAAAGAACATGAGTCATGATACAGTATACTGTATGTTTTTCTATTAAATCTTCAAATTGACGTTTATAAAACACACAACGTATCAGGGATAGATTTAAAATGCATGACACATCATGTCTATGAAGGACGTCTATTGTATATCACTGATCAATAATGCTAATATTGCGAAATATGTTTCATATTTCAGCGTAATGTTTAACATGATTACGTGAATGTTTTCAAGCATTAAAGGCTTAAGATTTAAGAGCAAAGGTTTTTTTTTTAAATTTTTTTTTTTTTTACCATGTTGCTCCTCCTCCTCCTCCTCAAGGGAGGTGGTCTCATCCTGAGGAAACTCATGAGCTAAAGCTGGCTCTTCATCAACCTGTTCCTCTGTAAAGCACCAAAACAGAAGAAGATGTTCAAGGCTTTTAAAGTTCCATAGGTGATTTTGAAACTGGGTCGTACAGTATATTTTTCACTAGGTACTGGCACCTCATTTGATTAACTATATAGAAACATGCGATTTGAGACCGTTAGTTTGAAATAACCTTGGACAAAAAGACAGGAAGCAGAGCTGGAGGTAGAAGAGCTGAAGAAGCTGTGATTCACTCTTTGGGAGTGACAATAATGGACAGAATGAGGAATGGGTATATTAGAGGGACAGCACAGGTAGGATAGTTTGGAGACAAAGTTAAAGAGGCCAGATTAAGATGGTTTGGACATGTGCAGGAGTGGGATGAGGGGTATATCAGGAGGAGAAAGTTAGAGGTGGAGCTGCCGGGCAGGAGGAGAAGAGGAAGACTCATGAGGACGTTTATGGATGTGGTGAGGGAGGACATGCAGGAGGTTGAAGTGACAAGGGAAGATGTGGTAGACAGAGTTAGATGGAGACAAATGATCCGCTGTGGCGACCCCTACAATGATTAGACTCTTAGCTACAGTAAAACATCTGAATGGTGCAAATCATCCCAACCAAGGTGGCTCGGAACTCACTGCAGTCGTTCCAGTTAACATTCAGCCAGTAGATCACCTGATCCTTGAAAATCAATGTGTATCTTGTCGCTAACTTGGGGAAGAGACAAATCTGTCCGTGTGAACTGTACAGATAATCATTCACAAACAACACTTGCACATTACAGGAAATTGGCTCCCCTGTACAGTCCTGACCTCAATCAAAGCCATTTCCAAGTGTTTGAGCCATTTAAGGAGTTCTTTGAAGGCCAGCATTTCAGACGTCAAGGAGGCAGACTGACCATGGTTCTGACCATGGAAATGACGATGGTTTTTCATTAAAATATGACGATGAAGGTTTCTTAAACGTCTATATTATGGATTTGGTTTTTAATATAGTATTGTGGAATAATAAATATTATCTGCATATAGTTTACATTTTAAAAAGTCATTTGGATTAGGGATGTTAATGCCATATGTGAAACTATACTTGTTTCAATACACTTCCCTTAAACAAGGAGTATAAGCCAAGGTTATATATGATGCTAGGCTATGTAAAAAAAAAATTCAATATTTGGTTTGAGTTTGTCTCACATATCTTAATTAGAATGTATTGATCATTACACCTAGAACTTTTAAAACCGAAATTAATGTTCATTTCAGTTTTCATTATATGTACATTGTGCACATGTGTGTTGAAAGTGGAAAGTAGCCGGTATTTACAATCCAACAATGTGAACGTCATATCAGCTTATTTATAACTGCAGATATTTTTTCATAATCACTGATTTCATTGGTAATCAGGTCATATATACTGTAATACATTGCTGTAGGTACGTATCTACCTACACATGTAGGATTGAATTTTTTTTCAAGAGAAATACTTTGGAGAAGAAAAAACTCGGAAGAAAAGCTTGGAGTTGGAATAAATGGGGAACCAATTCTCATGCAAATCCATGTCAAACTCAAAACATTCATGCAACAACAGAAAATAATAAGATGAATAATATTTTATTTTAAATATTTTAGCAACT
>JAOVVA010000054.1:21330917-21341411 GCA_028565275.1 Leiocassis micropogon
GAAACATTTAAGTGTGACAAACATGCAAAAGAATAAGAAATTAGGAAGGGGGCAAATAGTTTTTCACACCACTGTATGTACTTTTTAAAACTTTTTCTATGTCTATGTAGATTATATGATGATGATTATATTCTAGTTCTAGGACATGAAATAGGTTGAAAAAGGACACAATGTTCATACCCTGTAAGAGCAGATACATGTAATACCTAATCAGTTAGGATCGTTTTTACAAGATTACACAAATGTGTATAGGGACAACAGTCTTCACTAATTACCCATTGGATACAGAATACAACTTATACTTTTGGAAATTAAATTGTACTTCTTGAAACCTTATTTTGTATTAAGGTTTTCTGTCTTTCTGCTGCCTTTAGGTACATCACAGAATTTGTTGACCTTGGCAATGTGTCAGCGCTTAGGACGTTCCGTGTGCTCAGAGCCCTTAAAACAATCACTGTTATTCCTGGTTTGTTTATTTGTTTTTTCCCTTTATTTAAATGTATAGCCTCCATAAACTTGGGGAATTATTATTTTTTTTTATGTATTTGGCCTCACTACATTGAAATGAAACACTCAAGATGTAAGTGAAGTCAAGACTTTCAGCTTCAGTTCCAGGGCTTGACAAAGTGTGTCATTAAACATTCAGGAACCTCTTTGATAGGTTTATTTATTTATTTATTTATTTCCTCAGCCTAATGATGGCCACCTTCATATCCATAGACACCTATTTGGACCTCAAGTTGAGAATTCAAATGCACGGCGACCAAATGCAATCATACCACTTTTATTTGCTTGATTAGTCATGGAGTAACGAGTAAACAGGCCACACCTGTCCATGTAACTGCATATCACCATACAGTGCCTTGCAAAAGTATTCATACCGCTTGAACTTTTCCACATTTTAGTTTAGTTTAGTTAGGTATATCAGAGTACAGGGGGCTAAGTATAAATGCACGCCTCACTTTTCAGATTTTTATTTGTAAAATGTGACAATGTGGAAAAGTTCAAGGGGTATGAATACTTATGTATGAATTTATATATATATAAATTGCTGCAATTCCTGAATGGTTATTGCCACACTTTTGTCAAATTCCGTGAACTCAAGCTGAAAGTCTTGACTTTGCTCATATCGTCCGTGTTTCATTCCAAACTCAAGTTGATGGTGGAGGGCAAATCCTAAAAAAAAATATCTTTATTCTTAAATTTATGCACCTGACTGTACATTTATGTTACTTTTTTCTTTAGGTCCTATTTTTAAGTTAGTCTCCAATTTTCCTTTATTTTTCCTGGTTTCAGTCTCTTGCTTATTTGCATTCTTTTTCTTGAAAGGCTTGAAAACTATTGTTGGAGCTCTGATCCAGTCTGTCAAGAAGATGGTGGATGTAATGATTCTGACCAACTTTGCCCTCGCCGTGTTTGCCCTGATTGGCCTGCAGCTATTCATGGGTAACCTGCGGCAGAAGTGTATACGCTGGCCCATTCCAAACAGCACCATGGATGACTACAACTCCACCCTGACCTACAACTCCACCCTGACCTACAACACCACCTTCCTCAATGACACTTTTGACTTCAGAGCCTACACTGAAAATAAGGGTAATTTTAGGTTTAGTAGAATACTATGGCTACTCACGTTATAGTGATTTTTTTTCCTTTTCGAAAAATTTGAACTAAACTTAAATAAATAAATATATAAATAAGTAAATACAGCTTATATAAGTCCTAGCTAGTATCGGCTAACATACTGTAACTAGCCTAATTTGCTATGATGTACTGTACAGTCATGTGTAAATGTTAGTTCCCCCTCTTTTAATTCTATGTGTTGTTGTGCAAAAACAAATAAAAACCATCTGATTGTAGCAGGTCTTAATATTAGGCAAA
Organism: Leiocassis micropogon; assembly: GCA_028565275.1. NCBI lineage: Eukaryota > Metazoa > Chordata > Actinopteri > Siluriformes > Bagridae > Leiocassis > Leiocassis micropogon. Next base: position 21,332,799 of record JAOVVA010000054.1, read on the forward strand.
TACGAAAAACAGACAAAAAACATCAAATAACTTTTCACACATTCACGTCAAGGGCAGACCATGCAATGCTCAAAGAAAAACAAAAGCCAACAAGCTACATCTCATACTGTAGGTTTCATTGAGCATGCTAAATGTTCAGGTCCATGACAGAAGAAGTCTTAGAAAAAGTCTAGTATGGCTTGTTTGGAAGGGTGTCCAGGAGAGTTTCCTATTCTGAATATGCTCATAGTCAAGAGTTGAGTGTGAGAAATAAGATAAATTGTAAGCTTACGGTGTATTAACAGTGATAAAGTGTGATAATTATATAGAGAGTACTGCACATGAATATTGATAATAGTTTTACATACATACAGGTATTTAACAAGCAGTAACATATGGGAAAAAAGACATTTTGATTGATTGATTGATTGATTAATTGGTTGTTTGATTGATTGATTTATTGCAGAAAACCAATACTTTCTGGATGGTAGCTTAGATGCTTTACTATGTGGAAACAGTTCTGATGCTGGGTAAGTCTGTGATCCAGTTGTGGATATTTTAACAATTACCCATTTAAATGTACACACTGAGGTTTTACCATAAATCAAAAAGTATGATATTATTGCTGTTGTTTTAACAGGAAGTGCCCAGAAGGATATACATGTATGAAGGCTGGAAGGAACCCAAATTACGGCTACACCAGCTATGACAATTTCGGCTGGGCTTTTCTTGCTCTCTTTAGACTCATGACTCAGGACTACTGGGAAAACCTCTTTCAGCTGGTAGTATATTCAGTTTTCAATTGACTCACTTGCTATGTGTAAATTTTGGTTACAGTAATTTTGGCATAGATGTTGTCTCAAAACTTCTGGAAACCTCCAGGTTTTGTGAGGAATTATTAAAGAATGGTGTTAATTCTAAATTAAATGCTGAAGTAAGTATTTATTTTAGGAAAAATAATTTCCATATTATTTTGTCTTGAAAAAAAAAGAGGCATAATTGCATGGTTAATATTTGAACAGTTTGACAGCAAAATGAGAATTAATTTCAAGGGTTTCCTATTTTGAATATGATAGTAGTCAAGAGTTGAGTGTGAGAAATAAGATGAATTGTAAGTTTACAGTGTATTAACAGTGATAAAGTGTGATAATTATATAGAGAGTACTGCACATGAATATTGATAATAGTTTTACATACATACTAGTATTGAACAAGCAGTAACATATTACAAAGGTATTAAAAAGCACAAATGTGCTTTGTGTGATTCTTTCATAGTTTTGATACAAGCGATAAATCAGCCTGCAGTTGTATTAGTCATCTCATCTCATCTCATCTTCTATACCGCTTTATCCTGTATTCAGGTTCGCAGGGACCTGGAGCCTATCCCAGGAGGCTTAGGGCATAAGGCACGGTACACCCTGGACAGGGTGCCAATCCACCGCAGGGCACACCCACATACACACACTCACATTCACACACTACGGGCAATTTGGGAACGTCAATTAGCCTAACCTGCATATCGTTGGACTCTGGGAGGAAACCAGAGGACCCGGAGGAAACCCACCAAACACAGGGAGAACATGCACACAGAGGCGGGAATTGAGCCTGACCGGGAATCGAACCCGGACCCTGGAGGTGCAAGGTGTCAGTGCTAACCACTAACAGTTGTATTAGTGGAATTTTAATTATGCAATTTAGTACCAATAATATGTTAGGTTATAAAATATACCCAACTCATGGTTTAATTGTAATTTTGTAGTGAGTCACTGGAAGCAAATTGGAACAGTGAGAAATGTGTTATGTTTTGTTGCACACAAAATATTTAAAGTACAAAGATTCACACCTGTTTAAGCACCACTTTAGAAATTGATAATGGCACTTTATCATAGTTCAAGTATACACTGTATAAGGGCTGTTTGTGCACTGTCCAATTGTATACATACACCCACTTTATAGCTTAAAAAATCCCAATGTTTAACATAATGAAGTAAACAGAACCAGAAATAGTAAATGCAACAACATCTTGTACACAGCATGTGTATTTAGTGTTTCTTGTACACAAAGGGCTCACATCTTTTTATAGGGCTATAGCCTTATATGTCTGCTTATTTTTTTTTATATATATTTTACTGCAGCATGGAGCACAGCTTCCGAATGCAACAGTCCTAGTTATACAAGGAGCAATAATAAAAGACAAAAGTATAGATTTAGAAGTGAGATAGGTAACGCCACTAGCTTTGATAAGTACAGTATGTCATATGGTGTTAGGCCAAGATCTAAATCTCAAGATCTTTAATTTCACAGAAAGTGTCACGGATTTTAGGTGATGCATAACTTTAATTGATTAATGCTGGAGTAACTGCAATGCCAGTAACATTGTAAATATCCTTTTTTTGGATTCAACATTCTTTAAATATCCACTGAATGCATTTAGTTCACTCACAGCAGACAAGAAAGAAGCTTGACAAAAAAAAGCAATGCATAACCCATAAGCGTTTCTAAAATGTGGCTGCTTCATGCCATAATTTGTAAATAATTAATAAAAAAATGGTATTTATCACATTCTGCTGTCATTTCTAAACTGTCAAAATGAAACCATGGGGAGAATGTAAACGTATGGTCTAAAGTCAACTTGTAGTTTAACTTTATTTAACTGTTTTTTTTATTTAACTGTGTGTAATTGATATAACGCCACCTTGTGTTTCACACAGACTCTCCGTGCAGCTGGAAAAACCTACATGCTTTTTTTTGTGGTGGTCATATTTCTGGGATCATTCTACCTCATCAACCTAATCCTGGCTGTAGTTGCCATGGCATATGATGAACAGAACCAGGCCACAATTGCTGAGGCCCGAGAAAAAGAGGAAGAATTTCAGAGAATGCTGGAGCAGCTCAATAACCAAGAGCAACAGGTCAGGTGACTACATACTGTACCATTACAGGTAATAGATGAGAGAAAACGGCAGTCTTGTTTCTAATGAAAAAACAATTAACATTGTTTTTCTTGCAGTTGCAAAGTGGTGGTAGTAAGGCATCGTTGGCCAGTCAGACAACTCTGAGCAGAGAGTCAGAAATGGCAGATGATGGGGATGATGTAATAAAGGACCGTAATGGAAGGGTTATTCCCCGTCTGGTCATCCATAGAGCCCCGACTATGAAAGAGGTAAACCTAGGCTCAAGTTACTTCTAGTTCAAGTCTTTGAGTCATATCCAGAAATGGTGACTGTTTCATTGTTAGGTTCCAGTTTTCTGTCTCTAGAATTGTGCTTAACATGAGTTTCTAGAAAGCTCATTTATAATATTAAAAAACAAAGTATAGTTTAAAATCAAGACACAATACAGCACATGCACACACCACGATGGAGTTGAAATTAAGCAATCAAGATGTGATTGAATCATAGACTTTAATGCAAAAAAATCTTCCTTTAGGAATAACAGAATTTTACAGGCTCAAAAGTAACAGGGCAAACTAGCAAAATTATAAATATAATGATAATTTTAATATTTGGATGCAAATCCCTTACAGGCAATGACTGCCTGAATTCTGAAACCCATGAACATGGCAGATGATAAGTTTGAAATGCTATGTTTTGCCTTTTTTTTTTTTATCAGTTTCTTAAGTTGGCCACACCTAGTCTTACTGTAAGTATCTACACCTCTCTCAACCACAAAGTTTTATTTGATTCCATGAACAACAGTCAAATCCCTAATTTGATGTTTAATAACATAAAAACAGCCTAAACCTGCCTATGAAACTGCTTATCAGTCAATTGTAAAATCACTTTTGAGCCTGTGAAAATGGAGGGACTATGTAAAAAATAGCTGCAATGCAAAAATGGTTAATGGAATATATATTTCATCTAGCCTGTTGAGCTTAAAATCTTTACTTCAATCACTTCTTTATGGCTTCATTTTAAACTTATAGTGGTGTTGTACAGAGCTAAATTTATGAAAATTGTGTCACTTATTGTTCAGAAACGTATATACCCAACTGAATTTCAACCTACTTCATGGTAGGAATACAGCCCTTTTTATGTAAGAAGTAAAATAAAGTAATGAAATTTATAGTGGATTCATTGGCTTAACAGTATATGCATTTTGTTTCTCCAGTCAGCATCAGATGATGAGCAAAAAGTTGACAAGAAATCAATATGCTCCAAACATAGCATGATGCACCTGGAACATCCTGGGATCTCACAGAGGACAGCCAGTGCATTGAGTGTGCTGAGTGTGACTAGGGAAGGTATAACCAGAGATAAGGAGACGTAAAGGGATAGTTTGGATGCAAAATGAATGTGCGTCTTAACAGGTCATTACTAGGTCTTGGTCTTTGTACGTTTTCCTGCTCTGCACACCGACTGTGACGATTGTCCACAACCCTCATTCTGTGCATCAATGCTGTGCTCCAAAGTTCAGTTGAGACTTAAACAGTATGAAATTTCTGCAGTCCCACTGAGATAAATCAAGTTATAGCACAAATGTAACTATTTTCTTTCTTTGAAACTAGCTGAACTGCTAACCATCTATCTCCATCCATTTAGGAACCTCTCTAGTTTAGGGACTGTGGAGGCCAATGGTAACCATTGTATTTACTACCATTTTTGTATGACCGTGGTAGGACGTTCAGTCAACATTCACATGCACATTTGCACAGTACAGCCAATTTGGGGACGCCTAATCTGCATGTCTTTGGACTGTGGGAAGTAACTGGAGAACTTGGAGGGAACCCACCAAACATTGGGAGAAAATGCAAACAACACGCAAACAGACCCATCGTGGGAATCAAACCCAGGACATGGAGGTGCGAGGCAACAGTGCTAACCACTAAAAACAGCTAACCGGAACTAGCCATATGGTCCCTATTACTTATATTGTACTCATGTTCCAGGCAAAAAACTTCACAGTCGATGTGCAGAGCAGGAAAATTTTACAAAGACTAAAACCTATTGTAAGATGGGGAGTGGTGATTCAGGCAGTTAAGGCTCTAAGTTGTTGAATCTGAGAATCCATGTTGGAGCCCTGCCGCATGTTGCCACGCCCCATCCTACCCAGCAACTGCATGCTACAAGCCCAGGAGTCAATAAATAGGAGGACTGCGGATGTGCCAGCCTCTTGATGGGAGCAGCTGTAAGAGGACTTATTGCATATATTGTATTAATGTAGACCTCAATTTTGATTTAAGACAGACTAAAAAAAATCTGAACTTTCCTCATAATATTTAGACATAGAAGAAGTCTATGGACCTTTAAAAACTATCCTGGAAAAAGGTTACCTTCTCACAGTGGAAATCGTCAAGCTTAGGCAGACAGATACAAATGGCTGTGCTTTAATTTGTAGTCTAATAGCAGAGATTACTCTGCTATTATTACTATTTAGCACAGTGAGTGTGTATTGTCTGGAGAATAGCACACAGGAGAAGTGGTCGAGCAAGTTGTATGAGAAAAAAAGCCCTGTTGCCTTACACTGAGTGGTGTTAAGCTTCAGGTTATTTCAAGTGGCTGAGTTTAGACTTGGCATGTGGCAGTTATCTGTCCTGCGGTTGCCTACTGAGGGTAATAACTATAGTAGAGGAAAAGAATCAGTAATTAACACCCGACATAAAGCTTCTAAATTATTTAATGACATGGAGCATGAGTTGACATAGTGAGTTGATAAATGCTGAACAGAATTACTTATTAAACGTGATATATTTAATATGTTGTGGTTTAATAATTGCAAATTGTCTTCCCTCAGAGTTGGCGGAGGCCCAGAGGCCTTGTCCGCCTGGCTGGTATAAGTTTGCTGACATCTTTTTAAAGTGGGACTGCTGTAAACCATGGATAGTCTTCAAGAAATGGGTCCATTTTGTGGTGATGGATCCATTTGTGGACCTAGGCATTACAATTTGTATTGTGCTCAATACATTGTTCATGGCTATGGAGCACTATCCAATGAGTCCAGAATTTGAACATGTACTATCTGTTGGCAACTTGGTAGGTAATCCACAGAAAAACCCAACTCTCTGAACAAAGAACTGATTGATCTTGATGCCACTATGCAAATTTTTTTAAATAAATTCTTTTAATGCAGGTGTTCACTGGTATTTTCACGGCAGAAATGGTGTTCAAGCTCATTGCATTGGATCCCTACTACTACTTCCAGGTGGGCTGGAATATATTTGACAGCATCATCGTCACTCTTAGCCTGGTGGAGTTAGGTCTGGCCAACGTGCAGGGTCTGTCTGTCCTCAGATCCTTCCGTTTGGTAAGCCCCAACCATTACCCTATTATGAGCCTATGACTTTAGCCAACATATTTGAAGCATGTTTTCATGATTTCCCACCCGGATTTTTATTTAAGAAGGCATGTTATGTGCTAACATTAAAAAATCAGCTTGGTGCTGCTTGTGCTTGAATCCTTGACCTTCCGATCAGTAACCCAGATTGAGCCCCCTTTGCCCTCTGATTTGTGTTTTTAACCAACCTGCTTTCCATAGGATGAGTTGGTTAGCACTTTGATTTGTGTCCTACTCTTCTCTCCTCTTATAGATATTTCTAAATGGTGTTTTTATGTGTGGTAATGCTCAAAACTGCACTGCATTTTCAAGGATACCTCTTCACCTTAATTAAAGCATTATGCATAATTAAAGCTCAAGGGCTTGTAGGTTTCCTTTACATTGAATACCAATCTACATTTTCTAACAAGTAGTTAGGGAAAATGTTCCTGTACAGTGCATTTTTGCTGACATTGTCTTTTTTTTGTGTGTGTGTGTGTTTTGTACTTGTGCTGGAGATAGCTGCGAGTCTTTAAGCTGGCTAAATCCTGGCCCACGCTCAACATGCTGATCAAAATCATCGGTAACTCGGTGGGCGCTCTAGGGAACCTGACTCTGGTGCTGGCCATTATTGTCTTCATCTTCGCCGTTGTAGGCATGCAGCTCTTTGGCAAAAGCTACAAGGACTGCGTGTGTAAGATTGCAGAGGACTGCGAGCTACCCCGCTGGCACATGAACGATTTTTTCCATTCGTTCCTCATTGTCTTTCGTATCCTGTGTGGCGAATGGATTGAAACCATGTGGGATTGCATGGAAGTGGCTGGAGGGGCCATGTGCCTTGTGGTTTTCCTCATGGTCATGGTCATAGGAAACCTGGTGGTGAGTATAGATGGTCAGGAGAACTATGCAAGTCTATGTGGTCAAATCAGGTACTATATACAGTAGGAGAGCATTTCCCCTTGAAAATGTGCCTTCTGAGGTGCCAAAAGTACATTTCCCATTCACGTTTTTTTCATGATTATTCACTGTAGTCATTCTCCATCTGATAGAAGTCCTATTATTAATAACCATTTATCAATAGTCTGATGTTAAGATTCCATCCATCCAACTAGGAACCTCTGTCATCCAACTATTGATTGTTAAGGCCAATGAGAGATTACCATTGTATTTATTCCCATTTTACGAGCATGGTAGGACATCTGGTCAAGATTCAAACATGCATTCACATTCGAGCAATTTGGGAATGCCAATTAATAACCCTAGTCTGCATGTCTTTGGACTGTTGGGGGAAACAGAAGAACCTGGAGGAACCTCACCAAGCACGGGAGGACCATGCAAACTCCATACACACAGACCCTGAGGCAGGAATGATGTTAAGATTATGCAATAAATAAACGTAATTCACTGACTGTAAATAATTGGAATTGTGAACCAAATCTAGAATCTCCTGTTTTCTCACGAAAGGTCAGCAAATACTATTAGTTAATGTTTATCTGGGTGAATCCAGCACAAATCAAAATATAAGTTCCTTCATTCTTATGTTCCTATGTGTGTATTATTTCCCATTTAACTGAACTTAATTTACTTACTCCCAATAAACTAATTTTATTAGTTAGTAATTTATTAGTAGCATTAGGTCATTTTCACACTTGCATAACTTTTCTTTTACCATATATGATACTGTATAATGTGAATGCTATTAGTCTAGGATTCTCTACAAACAAACCTGGTACTATAACAGGTGCGGAAGCTGACATCATTCAGTGCCACCATACTAAGGAACATGATTGGTTTGACTTCCTGTTTCTCATGAAGCTGGGTTATTATGGAAATTGACACATAAAACCAGACTATAATTGTGCAAAGGAACACTATAATTAGGTCACAATTTGGCACCTGTACTTGCTATGATTGCAGCAAAAAAGCCCGTCTGATGTCAGCATACCAAATCAAGTCCTTGTTGCTGCACCATGATATATCATGCATCCAAAATGACCACAGGAAAATGATGAGAACAGCAAACGAATTAATCTAGTGCATATCGCATGGGCATAAAATGGAATATCATAGTTCAGCAAGTGTTTGAAAAACAAGCCAGGAATCTGTCCTGAGTATGCAAACTAGGACAAAGTGTGAAAACTACCTAACAGGTTAAAAAACAATATGTTTATATCATTAACTGCTTTAGTTTGTGCCAAGTGAGTTTACTGGAAGACATTGTGGGTGTGTGTAAACAGAAATATTTATGGAGGCAGGAAGGTGTGGTCAGTGAATTACAAAATATACATAGCTCTGGATTAAAATACATATAAAAGCATAATGTAATAAGTCAGTGCATTATATATTATATTATATTATATTATATTATATTATATTATATTA
>JAOVVA010000054.1:21344681-21368308 GCA_028565275.1 Leiocassis micropogon
AATAATGGTTAAATTACTACATTACCTTTCACCACACATTTTATGATACCATTTCTTTTGTTAAGCCACTTATAGTCTCCTAACTTAACAGATCATTACAAAATGTATCAGACTTTTAGTGGGTTAATTCAATTAGATTAATAAAAAAATGCGGAAAAATGTTTTACTGTGACCAGATGCAAAATGTCTAAAGATACAATAAAAAAAACTGGTTGTTTATGTAACAACCTCAGCAGCAGCCTCATTTCCCCTCTCGCCTGTTTAACCACTCAGCATTCAGCATCACCAGTATACTAATCACCGGCCTGGTCATCTGTCATCATCAGCATCCGTATCTCACTGGTTCATGCATTAAGTTAGATCCTTGAACGATTCATAGGTCACTGTGTGGCTTAACAAACAAAAACATTACTCTGAAACTATTTAGGTACAAGGACTGGACTAAAAATTAGAGTAAATAAAATTGTCTGTGTTCAAGGTTATTTTTTAAAATTGATAATTTTAAAATGACTTTTGATTAGAAGAAAGTAGATACCCCGAATTACTTGCTGTAATTATTTTATTGCTACACCTCTTTCTTTTTGCCTATAGGGTCAGGGTGTTCTCAATGATGGAGACTCTTCAGTGTGTAGCACAGTGGACTATAGGCCTCCAGAACCCCCACCTGAGGAAGAGGAGGAAGTTGAACCAGAGCCTGAAGATCCAGAAGCTTGTTTTACTGAAAGTCTGTGCCTTTGTTATATAATCTTCCTACTAGACTTCTATCTAATCTAATGTGATAATATTTAAAGTTATAAAGTTTTATCGTTACACAAATTAAATGCATTCAACATCATAGTTTCACTACTAAAATATCATGAAAGGCTTTTCTTTTTAAGTTTCTTCTTGATTATCTTGTTTTATGTGGTAGACTGTGTGAGACGATGTCCATGTCTGAATGTGGACATCACTCAAGGAAAGGGAAAGAATTGGTGGAATCTGCGCAGAACTTGCTACACCATAGTGGAACATGATTACTTTGAAACCTTCATCATCTTTATGATCCTTCTCAGTAGCGGTGCGCTGGTATGTCAGAGTCTTTTAAATACTAAATATGTTTCTAGATAAATATTTCTAGAAAAGTTCAATTACATTCTAGACAAAATATAATTTATTGAAATCCACCTGAGAATCATATTTAACTCCTAAAATGCAGATAAAAAATGTTCAGTGACTGCTGTAAAGCAGCCACTGAATTTGATCTATTTCTGTATGGTTCTCAACTCCCATTTAATACACTTAATGAAAAATCTCGTAATTTGTAGCCTTTCGGCTTGCTCAAGTTCAAGTCTCTATCTGGCTCATGGTCCCCCACTATAAGACAATGCAACTCATAAGTAATACCACACAGGTGAGAACAATGTCTTACCTGCCAGCTCAATTGTCATTCTCTCTTCTTCTACTGTCAATGCTTGACTGCCTATGCTCCTGTGGCCTACAGTAGGTTAGTAACCTAGTAACCCAATGTAAAGACCTATCCAATGATGAAATCTACAAAGCACTTTTGTAAGTTGCCCTGGATAAGAGCATCTGCCAAATACCTAAATGTAAATGTAACTATATCCATAGTTGAAGAAATTTGCCAGTACCCCTTGGTGAAATCCTCTCTTGAATGAAAAAAAGCCACACCTAACTGATCTGTAGAAGTACATCTAGTTTAGATACCCTGTTGAAAAATCCACACAATAACAAATTGACCAACCAGGACTGGGGACCAAGTTGGTCCTTGGAGCCTTGCTAAATCAGTGGGCCTACTTTATTACTTCTACTGTATGTGAAATGGTAGAAGTTTCGTTGCAAGCAGGCAACCTTCACTATCTAAAAAAACAAGAGGTGGTTTCCACAGCCAACAAGGGTGGATTGTGCCAGGGTTTGGAAGTACCCATCTTAGCCACTTATTCAAATTCCAATTATTTATATGCATTTAAAATCTCCTTAGCTCATGAAATGACTCAGAAAAGTGCATTTCTAACACAGCTCAGTGCTCAGCCCGCACAAGGGCACTGCCTCTGATATACAGTAGTGTTGCATTATACACCAGAAGCCAGAGGCCTTGAAATTAAACAATAAATTGAAACTGAAAATGGTGAAATGCTGCACACCACTCTGCCACAAACATCCGGCCTAAAAATCTGAGACGGGTGAGTGGGATGGCACGTTGTTTGCGACATTTGATGGTTGAGTGAGAAGGCACGGTGATGGCACAGCTATTCCAAAAGGAAGTCCACAAGAATTTAACACTCCCTGTGGAGGTGTGTAGGGGAGCAAAGCGCCACTCAATGCCACTCATCCCTCCAACGAGAGAGCTTGGCCATTCAGTTCACTCTAGGCTCCACAGCTGCGGGAGGCCACAGCTAGCGTGAGTCTAAACCTAGCGGGAGGCTAGAAGCTACAGAACTTGTAAACTCTGTATGATAGTGCAAGCTTGTTGTCGGTGCAGGTCTTGAGGAAGAGTACACCAGGCTTCCTGAACGACTTTTTGTCTCTCATTTTTGTCAAATTTTTGTCTCTCATTTCCAGTCCCTGTACCTAACCGGTTTCTAAGGAATGTGTTTTGTTTGTTAAGCCACACAGTGACAAGCATATAAAACCCTCTAAGTTAAGGTATGACGAGAGGGGAAATGAGGTTGCTGCTGAGGTTGTTACATAACCAATTATCTAATTGTATCTTTAAGCACTTAAATTTTAATTTAATATGAAGAAATGAGGGGTGAGTCAGTACTTTTGCACACTACTAGACTTACAAGTACACGTTAACTGCCAGTTTAACCTCCTCCTCTCCCCATCCACCACATGCTCAACCATACCCGATATGCCACTTCTGAAATTACACTTCTGGTTCTCAATTAAAGAAGTAAAAATGCTTTTTTTTTTTTTTTTTTAAATGTTGGACATTTTAGGTTTAATATGATGTAACATTAATCAAATATGTAAACCAGTTTATTTATAATATTAGTTCAATTTAATTCAAAACAATGGTTATGCATGGAAATAATAAATAAAATTATTAAAGATTAATCCTTGCTATTGGACTTGAACCTTTATTTCAGTAAATCACTACTTTTATTATTCATTGTATATATACTGCATATATTGTATTATATTTTTATTACTAATTTGTAATATTAATTACTAATTTGTATTTTTTTAGGCTTTTGAGGACATTTACATTGAGCGTCGCAGGACAATTAAGATTATCTTGGAGTATGCAGATAAAGTCTTCACATATATATTTGTAATAGAGATGTTACTGAAATGGGTTGCATATGGCTTCAAGACTTACTTCACCAATGCCTGGTGCTGGCTGGATTTTTTAATCGTTGATGTAAGCTTGTTATCCTATATTTTTAGATAGCAGTGTGCTCATCTGCCTGATGCATTACTGTGCAAAAGACTTAGTCACCATAGTGTCTTTAATACAGTCTTTGTTCTATACAGTATGTTTTGCATGTTTGCATTATTATGTACAAGAATGTTAAAAATTTCTAAACGTAACTTTAAAAATAAATAAATAAATAAATAACATTACAGAAGAATAGTTGCTCATATACTGTAGATACTAAAAAAAAACTAGAATAAAAAGGAGCAAGAACTCTGGTATATTCTCCAGGACACTCAGTAAAAACTACCAGCTGTTTTACTTATAAAACTACCAAATCTGTGTCTAACACTACTGATTATTTTCAACAAAGAGTTTTCACACCAAATATTGTTTACTTTATTACTCTTTAGTGCTTTTATAGACGTTTCTATAGAAGTTTATGTATAAATGTTTAATAGGCGTCTTTGCTTATGCCATGTTTTGTGCCCAAGACTTTTGCATATTTCTGTATGTAAAACAGGTTAGCATTAGTTTTACTGAGCATGCTGGAGACTAAGGTCTTCAGGTAATTTTGTCACACTCGCTTCTTTCTATTTTCATGCAAAAACCAGGAGTGTGCATTAGGTTTTTTTTTGGTTTTGATCTGAAAACTGGTATGATTTTGTACTTAATAATCCAGACATGATAAATATATATAACCAAAATTTGTTCTACAGGAAATATGGTGTATTTTGCACAGTACTGTGATTTATACTGTATTTTTAGTCATTTAAAATTTATGTCTTAAATGTCTAAACTGTTTTTTCATGCATTGTTTCAGGTGTCACTTATCAGTTTGACAGCAAATCTGTTGGGCTATTCAGAACTGGGGCCAATAAAATCTCTCCGAACTCTTAGGGCTCTTCGACCTTTACGAGCTCTGTCCAGATTTGAAGGAATGAGGGTGAGAGCTTCTTTCAGAGTATAACTTGTATAATATGTATATATACAGGTTTTCAGTTCATCAGTTCTATGCGTATCGTTACAATCTGTACAGGTGGTAGTGAACGCATTGCTGGGCGCCATTCCGTCCATCATGAATGTGCTCCTGGTGTGTCTTATATTCTGGCTCATCTTCAGTATTATGGGTGTCAACTTGTTTGCTGGAAAATTCTACCGCTGCATTAATACCACGACAGAAGAACTTTTCCCCCTCGACCAAGTGAACAACATGAGTGACTGCATAGCGCTAATGCACACTAATGAATCGCGCTGGGTCAATGTCAAGGTCAACTATGACAATGTGGGGTTAGGTTACCTTTCTCTGCTACAAGTGGTGAGCTCATGTTTAGTTTTTTGTTTTTGTTTTTTTATTTTACTATTTGCAGTGTCCAGGTTATGTACAGTACAGTACATTACTCTATAATTACACATTATGGCAGAATTTTGGTTACAGTGGAAAACCTGGATCATTGTTGCTTTTAGTGAATATTTATTGTTTAATTTTAAACCACATTAATTATGTAGTGAATTTACAATATAACTTTGATTGTCCTATCTTTATTCCCTTGCTTCAGAAGTTGCACGGTAATGCTGCATTTAAGCTTAATTATTAATGTGTAGATGTCTTTGGTCCTATACTGATATATACATTTTTGTTTGTAGGCTACATTTAAAGGCTGGATGGACATTATGTATGCTGCAGTGGATTCCAGAGAGGTGACACACTTGTGTTTAATAATTTGTAAACACTTCCAGTTTTATATACTGTAGCATATATAAAGCATGGAGTATACACTCTGATCTAAATTAACCAGATAGCTCTATTATTTATTTGTGCAAAACAACGGCATGTTGAGGGAAAGTAAGATGGATAACAAAATATAAGCAGAGAGCGATATTAAAATTAAGGGTTCTATTGTGCTATATCGCGGCCATGGCTTACTAAGTTGTGGAAACTAAATACTATGTTGTGGCCATGGTTTACTAAGTTGGGGAAACAAGATACTATGTTGTCATGGTGACTTACTAAGGCGTGGAAACTATGCTATGTTGCGGCCATGGCTTACTAAGTTGTTGGAACAAGATACTACAGTATACTGTGGTCATGACATAGTAAAGCATGGGAACTACAGTAGATACTATGTTGTGGTCATGATTTACTAAGGCGTGGGAACGAAAAAGTAAGTTAAACGGAAACTATCCTTAGACACATTGGGATAAATCTCTGAGAATTAAAAAATATATTTTCACAGTCTCTGTTTAACTGCTGCTGGCAATCACTTGTTTTTTTAAAAAAAAAAAGAATCAATCTTCCTTATCTATCCTTGTTGCAAACACCAAATAGTTCCCTTGATCAGGGGTTAGAGAGGTACTTGGTACTCGTGTTAGCCATGAACATAGCGGTGAAGTGAGTCATGAACCTGTCAGCTTTCTGGCGGAAACTCACACTCACATTAAATAGGACTAATAAATGATCAAAACACAACACGGACAGTTTGAGGCAGTTTGGAATGACTTTGAAGCAGGTACTAAGGAGACAAAGTGTGTAGCCCTTAAAAACCAGAGTAATGATCATTTTTATTGTGCCAGACATCCCCGAAACCACAAATCCAGCTTCCGCGTTAACACACACCGGCAAGGCTTCCATATAAGCACATAGATTTAATTGTCATTGATCAGCACAGATCTGTGCCACGTGGGTTTTAAGGGTTATAAGATGACATAATGTTATCAGATTCTTGCTGAAAAGTCCTTTCATGACTGGGTTTGAAAGTGGGTTTTGGCAGGCAGTTGATCTCTATTAGTTTGAGACATTAGTTTTAAGACAAGTTGACAAACAAATGGAAGTTCATTCATTGTGTTATATAATGTGTTCATACATTTTAAGCATTTCATTAATATTACATATTTCGGTTGACTTGCAGATTGAAGACCAGCCGTCATATGAGATTAACTTATACATGTATCTGTATTTTGTAATCTTCATCATCTTTGGCTCCTTCTTCACCCTCAACCTCTTCATTGGTGTCATCATAGACAACTTTAATCAGCAAAAACAAAAGATATGTGCCAGTTATTTGAATCAGGAAAAGGCTGATTTTCCATAGATAGAAAAAATAATTGTGTATTTGTATTCATTTTCTACTTAGGTGGGGAAGATCTCTTCATGACAGAGGAGCAAAAAAAGTACTACAATGCCATGAAAAAGCTGGGTTCCAAGAAGCCTGTTAAACCCATACCTCGTCCCACAGTATGCACAAATCAGCACGAATAATCTGAATGCTACACATTCTGCTGTGCCTTTTTGCATGCTTAAACTTGATGATTTTTTAGACATTACCCATTAAAGGATATCCAGGATGTTTTGTTTGTTCTTTTCTAATAGGCATCTATTATGTTTCGATTACCTTTCCAGAATATAATCCAGGGCGTGGTGTTTGACTTCATCTCTCAGCAATTTTTTGATATCTTCATCATGGTGCTTATTTGCCTCAACATGGTTACCATGATGATTGAGACAGATGACCAAAGTGCAGAGAAAGAAAATGTTCTCTACCAGATCAACTTGGTCTTTATTGTTGTCTTCACTGGGGAGTGCATTCTAAAAATGGTGGCGCTGAGACAATACTTTTTCACCATGGGATGGAATGTGTTTGATTTCATTGTTGTCATCCTTTCTATAGCTGGTAGGTTGTAAGCTTCGAGAAGTCCTGAAGTGTTTATTAGATATCAGTTTTTATTGATTCTGGTTTATTACATCGTGAGATAGAGTGTGGGTTAAAGTTTAATCAAAGGTTGTTATTTGATTAATCTAGCTGTATAATTTCATTCCACGTTAATTGTATACTGTACACATTGCTATTCCGCTTGCTTCTGAGTTTACAGTTTGGATAGATTTTTATACTGTTTATATCTGTTTTTCCCAAAGGACTTATGCTGTCAGACATAATTGAGAAGTACTTTGTGTCCCCCACCCTGTTCCGTGTCATTCGCTTGGCTAGAATTGGACGTGTGCTTCGTCTTATCAAAGGAGCAAAGGGCATCAGGACACTTTTATTTGCTCTGATGATGTCACTTCCTGCTCTGTTCAACATCGGCCTACTTCTCTTCCTCATCATGTTTATCTTTTCCATCTTCGGCATGTCTAACTTCGCCTATGTAAAAAAACAGGCTGGCGTCGATGACATTTTTAACTTTGAGACCTTTGGAAATAGCATCCTGTGCCTATTTGAGATCACAACTTCAGCTGGTTGGGATGGGCTCCTACTCCCCATGCTTAACAGTGGTCCACCTGACTGTGACCCTGATTTTGAAAATCCTGGAACAGATGTGATGGGCAACTGTGGAAATCCAGGCATGGGCATAATGTTCTTCTGCAGTTATATTATCATGTCTTTCTTAGTTGTGGTGAACATGTATATCGCCATCATCTTGGAGAATTTCAATGTTGCCCAGGAGGAAAGCAGTGACCTGCTTTGTGAGGATGACTTTGAGATGTTTGATGAGACTTGGGAGAGGTTTGACACAGAAGCCACTCAGTTTTTGCCCTATGAACAAGTGTTTGATTTTGTAGATGCACTACAAGAACCCTTGCGCATTCACAAACCTAACAGAATCACACTTGTCAATATGGATCTGCCAGTTGTCATAGGAGACAAGATTCACTGTCTAGATATCATGTTGGCCGTCACCCAAAACGTGCTGGGAGACACTACTGAGATGGCGGCCATGAGGGAGAGCATGGAGGCAAAGTTCAAAATGAATAACCCAAGTCCCGAATCCTTTGAGCCCATCATCACCACTCTGAGGAGGAAGGAAGAGGAGCGGGCCGCCATTGTTATTCAAAATTCATTCCGCAAACATCTCCTCAAACGCTCTATCCGGCATGCCTCCTTCATGCATCGCTCCAAGAAAAGAAAAGTAAGGCGGCAGGGGGATGAAGAGCCACCAGAAAAAGAGGGTCTGCTAGCGCGCAAGATGACTGCCCTATATGGCAGCAATGCAGAGCTTGCTATGGCTCTGGAGCTGAAGTCTAGGCCTATGCCAGTCAAATCAACTTCATCTGGACTCCCAATGCCGGCACCTTTTCGTCGGACCCATGGCCATCAGAGGATAGTGCCAGTCGAAGTTACAAATGATGTAGTTCTCCGTTCTGCACCCACATCTATGCAGAACTCTTCAAGTTCAGACATGGCAGCAGGAAATGAATCAGTCATATAGTTGAGAGACAATGTTTTTTCATATTTTAAGCAGAGAGTGATGTGTTTAACTGGTGTATCACTGGCACAAAAAGAAACAATACTGATGCTCTTAAACACATCAATTTTTTAGAGTTATTGAGGTGATACTTATTGGTGTCCAGTAGTGATATTTGTTATCACAATAGATTCTGTTTTAGGAGCTAAGTTGTTATCTTGAACAAGCTGTTCCATGCACGAAGATGAAACACTCATCCTGTGGCAAACCTTACATTAGTCAGGCTATTGCTTCCCATGTTCCCAAAATCCACAGTGTTTTTTTTTTTTTTTGTGCAGGCATGTTGAGCATATAACATTGTTCACTTCCTGGTATTAACGTTAATTATTAAACATTATTTCCTCACCCTTCACCCTAAAGCTGCTGTAACTAGTTCCTGATATGTCTTGGAACCTCTCGTTCCTTTGCACTATTTTTAGACCCCCAGTTCATGGCCTGCCAGTTTACAGCAGGGAGATAGAATGAGTAAAACAGGCTCTGATCAATTACATGGGAGGTATACTGTCACATTGGGCACTATGTGCAACTGCATAAGGCATACATAACCAGTACAGTACATACTTTCTGTAGTTTTCATTACAAATCTTCTGAAAATACTTGGGTCAGTTCAACCTCATTAGTGATTAAAAACATTATGGTAAAATGTTTTTCAGAATATTATAACAAGTCGTCTTCATACCATTATAGAGCTATTTTCGTGACCATGACAGAAAAGCATAAATAAGGCATAAGACTGAGAGTCCAAGGGTGTGACAGAGGAATTTTTATGACCATGGGTGCAGTCAGCAACCTGGTCCAGAAGGGTGTGGTTAAAATTAATACATTATCAAAAGATGTCCCAGTGATATTCCCTCAAATAAGCTTTTCTTATTAGTGTCAGCACGATTATGTTTGCATTTTTTGTTTTGTGTGAGCCTTTTCTCACATGTGGGCACTCTTAGGCTTATTTTGGCTAATCCCTTTTCTGTTGGCACTGTTTCTGTGTTCTGTGTTATGCGTCAGCTATCTGGATAAAATTACATGGTCAGATATAATTAATTGGTAGTTGTGTGTCCTGTTCTTATGAAAGACATGATATCATTAGTACACTCACAAAAATATGCTGTAAGAAATCTGTACAAACTCCGCTTGAACACCGTTTTAACATTGACGTCTTCATTAAGTTCTCAACAATTAAATAGCAGCAGAAGTAATAGAGTACAAGTTTGAAAAAAACATTTACAGTAGTTACACCTGTGCTGGAAGTATAAAGCCCTTAGACATTTAATATAATTAATGTAAACTTATAAATAGTGCTATTTAACATTATATTAGTGCAGTAGGTTGTACCGATACCCCCACGTAATTTCTGGTGGCCGCCATATTGGAAGACAAGCACCTGATGCTGAGCACGACCTATATTATTATACACATATCTCAATTCTGGTAAATACCTGACTATAGGCACCTACCTATGTAGTGTTTAAAAATGATTTAAAAATCATGTTTTACACGGCAGCATCAGTTAATGAGCATGCACTTTAAACAATCAACGGAGAACTTTGTAGTTTATTATGTTGGATGTTTTCAAAGTAACTTGAAATTAAAGCATTTAGTAATCTAATTACTTTTTACATGTAATAATCAGTAACGTAATCAAATTACAATTTTAAAGTAGTTTTTAGTCATTTGTAGTAGATTACTTTTTTTGAGTAACTTACTCAACACTGACTACAAGTACATAATCAACAAAATTAATGAAACAATTCCCAAGCTTCTGGGTCTTTGCATGCATGGAACTGTTAAGTAGCAAAACATGTCATGTACAGTAGCATGGTTTGACAGAACACAGGCAGCACTACACCTAGGGTTCTTACCATTAACTAGTTCCTGATATTTTTTCACATTTCATACAAATTTCCATAATTTCTTTTGATTATGTAAAATTGCTTTGCGACAATGACAATTGTTAAAAGTGCTGTGCAAATAAAATAACTGAATTGAATTCAAATTAAAAAGTGCTGTCCTATTGCAAGCAACAACATGAGCATTTAGGCAAACTGTAATGATCACTAGATCAAAATATATTTTAAATGACATCTACCAAGTAAATGATCTGAACAGATGCTCTGTTTGTTTACCAGTATGGCAGCGGCAGGTGTGTGTGACATCATGCGGGTTTGTTTTATTAATATAATAAATTCAGGTTGATATTTGTAGTAGTCTTTCATTACACAGCGCCATACTTTTTATGTATGCTTAATGAAGTTGTACTTTGTGTACTTTGTGACCAAATGTATTTAAAAACAACTCTTTTTTTTATTATATTAGTGTTTTTGTAAATACATTGTAAAACATGCTTATTACACAAAACTGGGTGATATTAGAAGTTAAACTGAGACATACTTAATGTAAAGGTTCTTTCAGAGTGTCTTTCAAGAATATTTATTAAATAAATCAATTAATAAAACATCATGCTACACGTTAGGAGTAGGTTTAGACTCACACTTATATAGCATGTCAAGCTATGTTTTTTTTTTACTTTGTTCAGAGCAGCAATGAACAATAGTTAATATTTATAGACTGTGACTGCAATGTTATTTTACAATGTTTACAGCCTGATATTTAATTTATACGCATTGATTTAAATTCATTGCCTGCTGGTTATGTGTTATGAATCATAGTAATTAGCTTGTTAGTTAAATTAATCAATACTCATGGTAAAAAAAATAAATAAATAAAAAAAAAATTATTGACAGTGTCAAATAGATTGTGTAATTGTGGTGAAAATAATTTATAATCAGGATATTTTTGGAAGCTAAAGCTTAAGTCTTAACTTGATTTCTAATGTCTTACTCCTGAAAATGTGCAGATTCATAAATAAAGCACTTTTGATTTATCTTTTTACTTTTTCTTTAGACTTGTATTGCCTGTATATGCATTAGGCTTACAGTGTTAGATGCAATGTTAAATGCTATTTTACCCTTTTCCTTTGCATACATAATTTAAAAAAAGAAACTTTTGAATAAAAGAAACAATAACATAATTTTGACTAAAAGATGGTAATGCATTTTATTATTTTAAATATTAAGTATTTTAAAATATTTTATGCATATTGCAATATTCCATGTTTGTATACCGATTATGTCTCTTAGCTTGTACTTTTATTTACCCATTAGCTCGATGTTACACATTTAATTTTAAGGACAGAGAAGGCACTAAAAATACAATGTGGACATGACTGTTGCTAGTTTTTCAGATATACCTGTATTTTGTTTGGATTGATAATTATAGATATTTTATATGGTACATTACATTATACATGTGCTTTAATATTAGCGACCTTGAGTTTCTAGAAAGGCGATATATAAAATAAACTTATTATTATTATTATTATTATTATTATTATTACATTTAAGAAACATATTAACAAACATTTAAGATTTTATTTAAGATACATATACAGTAATTACACTGCCTGACCAAAAAAATGGGTTCAGCTACACAAATACTTAAGAGCCTTTAATTGGATAATTACTGCAGTGTTTAATGTTTCAGCAAGTAACATTTTTTTATATTCTTAACTGATGCAGTAAGTAGCTTCTCATTTCTTAAACAACCATGTTGGAACATTTATCCCACAGTTATGAAAAAGATGTTAATGTGTTTCAGAAAGGTCCAATTATTGACCTGCATAAAGCAAAGAAAACTAATAGAGAGATTGCTGAAATGTTTGAAATTGGGTTAAGAACTCTCAAACACATTATTAAAACCTGGAGGTGTCATCTTCAGAGAGTGAATGTCCTTGATCAGAGATTACTTAAATGTAAAAGTAAAAGTAAAAGCAAGACCATTCCTGTACACATGAGAACTCATGGGATTGGGGCTAAACAGTTGTCTAGACTTAAGAAAAACACTTGTTAGTCAAGGGAATTTAAACAAAAGGCTTAAAAAGTGTTAAAAACTGTTTAGCAGCATAAAATTGCTCTTTGGAGCAATGGAAATTTGGTCTGAAAAGTCCAGATTAATCCTACTCCAGAGGGATGGGCACATCAGTATAAGAAGGGAAACACAAGGAGCAATCCACCCATCAGGCATAGGGCCTCTGAGGGCAGGGGTATGATCTGGGCTAGGCTCAGCAAAGTTATATGGCAATAACGTTGACTACCTGAATGTACTGAATGACCAGGTTATTACATCTATGTATTTTTTTTTTTTTATCTGATGACATGGCTGTATTCAAGGACGACAATGCCAACTTGTTAAATAGTAGTTCAGGAACCACAAGGAAACATTTTCACACAAGAATTACAGTAGCCACTACTGAATGGTTTTAGGGTATTCTAGACTAAAAGACTACATCGAATGGTTCAACTCTCCGATTATTAATATTAGATCTTGGCCAAAAATGGATGCAACCTTAGAAAGAAATGTTAAAATCTATTAAGATCGTAAAACAACATGTTGTGATTCTTTGGATTATTTAAAATGGCCAAGTGCCACATCTGTAACAACACTTTAAATGTGTCTCAAGGTGAATCTATAAAAATATCTATTTTGTCTATATTGGTCAGGAGTCGCTCTTTCAAAGATATCTTTATGTTTCATACCTTGGAGGACCCAAAACCAGTCTCAAAGAAATTTGTCTGTCTATATGTCTGTCCAGCCAGATTTCGTCACAGCAACATGTTAAACTGGCTGGGCAGAATTTAATTAAACTTTGACGGTACTTAGGTATTTGCCTGGAGTTAAACCTGCACCATAATTTAAATCATAGTACTTTTTCCCTTGAAGTGGGAAGATTGCTATACGCATCATTCAAAAGATCCGATCAATGAGATTAAAGCAAGAGTATGCAGAAGAGAGAAAAACTACGGTAATCCACCTACAAGGTGATGAAATCCTCAAGAAACAGAAACGAAGCGCGACACAGCATGGCTTACTCCAAAAAAAAATGCAAGTAGACTGAACCTTCAAAGGACAGATCATGGACAGATCAATGTATGTTTGCTTTTCCTGCAGGCAGTTTAAAACCAGTTTGTCTCTTATGTTCTGAAACCGTGGTGCTAATTAAAAGCAGTCATGTGAAGCACCAGTATGAGATAAAACATGGATTTTAACCACAGCAGCAAACTTATGCGCAGCAGTCCGATGTGAGGGCATGTAAAATTCTCAGTGTTATGTTCTATAATTCTGCCCTGGCATGGATTGCCTTCACCCCCACATAATTTCTATAAAAATATATATTACAACATAAATTTGTTATCTACAGTATATAAATAACAGAAAGGTTTTGTCTGCACATTGGTCAGAACTCGTTCTTTCAATGATATTTTTATGTTTCATACATTGAAGGACCTGAAGCCAGTCTTAGAAAATTTTCTGTCTGACTATTTGTCTGTCTGTCTGTCTTGATGTCTGTCTGCCAGTCCAGCCAGGTTTTGTCACAGCTTCAATAAAACTTTTGCAGCACTTAGAGGTAGATACAGTATCTGCGCGAAGTTTAACCTTCACCATACAGTAAGTTAAATCAAAATGATGAGTAAATATGATATTATGAACAGTTATAATTTAATAATCTAATTTAAAATAAGCTACTAATAAGCTATTTGCTTAATGTAAACAAACACCTGCACCATTAGATATGAATTAGAAGTGGTATAGTGGTATAAGTGCTGAAGTGGTATAAGTGAATTTTAACGCGCTGGATTTGTTTTAAGACAAAACTACATCTTTATCCGATCTACTTTTTCGATATCACCTGTGATACTCTCTCTAATTACTGAACAGGGAGTGCATTTGACTAACAACAAAAGAAATACAACTTAACATGGCGTAAGATACTCAACTTTACAAAATTACACTTTACAATATTTCTTTGTATTAATAAGTTGGGCAGAGAGGTCTGCCATACTGAAGTACATACAGACATGTACAATGGGCTTCAACTTGAAATTATAATATCACTGTTTACATTAAAGTTGATCAGCTTATTTTTTTCTATTATCTTAATTTTTTGTTAAAAGAAGACATTCGTATATGTAATTAATTATTATACATATACATACCACTTTTAGTATTATTTACCATTGTTTAATTTTGTTCAACTCACATATTTAACTTAAGTGGAGATTCTGATTTAAATATGTTGATACATAAATCCTTATTTTCAAGGTAAGTTCTTGAAGTTCTACCCTACAGAGCGTACCTAAAGTAGATGTACAGAGCAAGCTGTGATTCTACCAGAGTGTCAAAGTATCTCTTAAAAAACTGTTTTGCTCAAATCCAAATTTGACCAGTAATATCAATGCTAGAACAGAACTAGAACTAGAACAGACCATGAAACATTTTGTAAAGAGGATTGTATCTCCTATTTCTCAGTTTTTGTGATATAATATTATGTTTCATAATTCTCCCCAATAAGCCAAGCAACTCTGGGGCAGAGTAATACAAATATAGAAAAAATACAAATATTGGGAAATGCAAATATGGTGGTTTATGAATATGATTAATGCTGCTTCCATTTATAACCCTGGTAGATGAATTGTGGGTGGATATTAGCATTCGTGTCATGGTTAATGTAATGATACATGAGAAGAAAAAAAAAAGGTTATTTTTCCATAGTTATGTGTCACTTCATAACCTTCCACTGTCTGGCTATTTATAAGTTATATCATACAAGTTAAACATAATGTATCACTTCCACTTAGCTGAAGTCTGACCTTCTTGCAGACACTGCCACGTCACATCTACCTACACACATCATATCTATTTTAGCAATGCAGTGGAAACACAATCATTTCTTTTCTGCTGATGAAATATATAAAGCATTCTGTGATATTGTAAGGACACAATGTAACATTCAGACATTCTTAACAGATGCACAATACTAGGGTCTTCCTGTCATGTACAGAACAGTATTAACTCATAAGTTACAAATACAGGATTTATGACTTATGATTGTGAAAATGTGAAATGATTGCGTTTCCACTGCATTGCTAAAATAGATATAATGTGTGTAGGTAATGTAATAAAAAAAAAAAAAAAAAAAAAAAAAAAAAAATATATATATATATATATATATATATACTGTATATACATGTGTATATATATATCTTTATATTATGTAATTAGCACATTCTCACATGGCTTCAGAGAGTTGAAAAACCTCCTGTCATCTACTGGAATTTGATTTCAGATTTTCAGTAAGTATATCACTGATACATAACTCTGTAATTTAGGGTTAGGTATTTTTTGTGTCATTTTTCAGTTTTAGTACTGTAAATATGAACAGAAACACATTCTTAGCTACACTCTTAGCAAAATGGCTCCATACTTGTAAGTTACAGTTACAGAGTTACAGTATGTAGTAGTACGTTTTAAACCAATAGATTTGGATATCACTTCTGATAATAATATTGATACTAATATGATATAGATGAATTTATACCAACCACTAAGGTTGCAGTTTAATCTGTACAAAGTGGTATCAAAAAGTTTTGAGAGTAGTTTTGTAAAGTACATGGCTCACAGGGAGCACCGACCTTCATGTCAGTGTGCCAAAAGAGGTTGTCCTGCGTACATCAGGAGCTGTGCAGATAGTGCTATTCTGACCACTTGCGTTACCACATCTGCGATTTTATCATGGATAGAAAGTTAGAGCAAAGAGTCAACGTGAAATTCTGCAAGAAACTGAGCAAATCTGCCACAGAGATGTTTGACATTTCTCTTATTATGAGACAGACTGCCCTGGCAATCTGAGATACAAAATAATGTTTAGCAATATAACATGAGAAGGAATGCTGTTGTGTTGAATATCAGCACAGTCATAATTACGGGGTTGCAGCCTGAGATATCACAACCGTGCTGATATTCAGTAAAACAACACAACATCGAATGTGATATTGTTTTTATACAACAGTTGCTTACATACAACACATTTATTAACAACAGATTATGATTTGTTTGTTTATTTATTCAGTTTTTTTCTCTGCCCGCACATATCCTGGGACCCGACAGTTAGTGATCAACAGTTAACAGAGGTGTAATTTTAAATGCTTACTGGTACTGTGTAGCAAAAAGGTGAAGAGAATAAACCATGAAGGTGGTTGGCAGTCCGGTTAACTTTCAGGTTTTAGAGTTGAATCCCAAATAGCATTAAATGGAAAGTTAGTGTGCAAAGTAGGGTGTACTATCACTTATTCCACACTAGTAGTGCCCTTGATCAGGAGTTAAATAGGGATTAGATTTGGAATTCAGCCTTGTGTTAGGCGCTAGGCGCTAGTTAGCTTTGTAGCTCACCTTAAATAAAACAGCGCATATGGTTTGAAATTACTTAGGAGCAATTATTAAACAAAGTGTTATTTATGATGACAATGTTATCAAATGTGTTTTCTTGCTAAAAGTGCTTCTGTCACTGCCTTTGAATGTGGGGTTTTGGCAGGCAGCTGCTCTCTCTTCAGTACTGTGGACCATATTGACCTACTTTTACCCATGCTGCGAACAATAGTAAGTGTAATTAACGGTTGTTAGAACACCTGCAAATAGAAGTGCAGAATGTATAAGAAATGTCAGACAGAAGGTTTAAGCAGATAGAAATGCTACAATAACTGAGATAACCACTGTCTAAAGCTAGATTTCAGTGTTCAAAACACTGAAACCACATTTAAATTTGGTCAAGCAAGACTGACACTATCAATATGTTTAGCTTACAAAATAATTAATGTTTAATAACGAAGTTTCTAAACATCCATTCCTCACCTTGTTCATTACTTTTATACAGTGCAATTAGGAGAGAGAGAGGGAGAGCGAGAGAGAGTATAAGTATAAGAACAGACCTTATGGAGGCAAGTGCTGCGTAATTTGAATTCCACACATGAAGGACAGTTTTCTGAACTGCATAAAACTTAAAGAAAGAATTTAAGCAATTAGAATATATAACATACTGTATATATGGACTGTCTACATTTTGTCCCTACTTTTTTTCAAGAAGTTTAGGATGGATCTAGCTTGTATAGTCTCTTGATCACCGTTAATGTTTTTTTTTTTTCCAGATTCTGACTCAGATCTTATGCCTGAATGATTAAATTTGCATGATGCCCAGTGAGTGAATCTTATTATTACTGCTTTGCGATAACCACCCCTTTCTTGGTACAGGGAGGTCCATACATCTTTCTCTCTCTCTCTCTCTCTCTTACACTCTCTCTCTCTCTCTCTCTCTCTCTCTCTTGCTCTCTTTTATTCACACAAATACATTCTCTTCTGTATGTAATTCATCTCATACACACTGTCGTGCATGTCCGAGTTTTTTGGATAAAAGTCAGACTCAATAAGATCATGAACTGCATGCTTTCAGGCTGTTTCCTGCTGTTGTTTGTTAACCTCACAGGTAAGACTTCAACTAACCATTTATAAAAAATATATATAAAATAATTATGATAATATAAAATAATTCTATTGTGCTATTTAATTCTTTTACGAGACCTTTTTTTGTTGGATGCATAATACTGTAAGTAATGTGCATATTGTGCTACATTATGGTATTGCGTGAGTTGAGGTGTTATGTCATTTTGGTCACATTTTTGTTTATGCAGCATTCGTTTTTACTAAACAGCAAAGAGCTGAACTGTAGAAAAGCAAACGTGTTTTGCATATAGTGGATGTGTTGTTTTCAGTCTTCTGCTTCCTCTCCATCTGTGCATAAAAGAGGAAGTCACAAAGGCCTAATAACATGTCTGTGTATCCCTCACCATTTCAGTAACATTGCTGTTTATGTGCTATTTATCAATTAATTAAAGTCCTTTAGTAGTTTATATTGCTGATCATACAACGTTTCCTTTTCCTTGTTATGTCTCACATGCAGTCACAGCTGATTTTCAAGTTCACCAGAATCCCAGGTTTTATGGCATCAAAGTGGGAAGGAGAGTGGGATTTATATGTGCTGCTTATGATCTCACTCTAAAGGACGCAATGGTGACGTGGTACAAGATTGAAAAATATGATGAGAAAAGAGTAACCAATGGTGAAATGCAGAAAATCAGTAGCTCCAAAATAGTCATTTCTTTGGGCGAAATGAAGAATCAGTTACTCCTCAACAATGTAAAGGTCAGTGACAGTGGCATTTATTACTGCAAGATGAACGATACTTTGGGACCTGGAACAGAGCTACAAGTATTCAGTAAGTGTACATTCAAATGATATAGGAAGCTCAGGAAGGTCTGTAGACCAAGTGCAAAAGGAGCATCACATCTACAGTGAAAATGTGTAATGTTTTTGCATATTTCTCACACTTTAATGTTGGAGATCATCAAACACATTTTTATACTGCACCAAGATAACTCAAGTAAATACAAATGGCAGTTTTTAAATAATCATTTCATTGGCTAGCATGTCTGACCACCAGCATGTCTGACTATTTTAATGATGTTCTTCTTATGAAATGTTCCAAAAAGTTCCAAAAAGTTCAACTTGTCTTATCCACAGAATATTTACCCAAAAGTTTTGGGGATAAGCAAGATGTTTTTTGGCAAATGTGAGACGAGCATTTGTGTTCTTCAGCAGTGGCTTTCGCTTTAGAACTCTCTCATGGCATGCCTTTTTTGCCCCCAGTCTCTTTCTTATCATGAACACTGACCTTAACTGACCAAGTGATGCCTGTAGTTTTTGTATGAGTTGTCATTGTCCAAAGCCTTAGAAATGGCTTTTTAACCATTTCCAGACTGTAATTTTCAGTTACTTTGTTTCTCATCTTTTTTTTTTTAATTCTTTCGATTACATTGCTTTTTTTTTTTTTTTAAAGATTTTTTTGGCATGCTTAAATTTGTCAGAGATTGTATCTCAGGTTTTATTTAAGTGATTTGATTGTTTTAGCAGGTCTGGTAGTAACTCAATTTTTAGCTAGTTGAATTTAACTCAACTTTCCAAAAATAATTTCATTCATGATTAAGCAAGAGGGGGTATTTAATTTTTTTGTTCATTTTTTAGCCAGGCTGGTTTGAACAGCTTTTTTTTCTTAATAAATAAAATCATCATTTAAAAACTGCATTTTTACTGACTTGGGTTAAGTTTGTGTAATATTTAAATTTGTTTGATGATCTCAATACTTTTACACAGCACTATAGATGTGTGTCAGCTATTAATTTATTTGTCAGTCTCTGTTCCTGAAATCTTTGTGTAAGATTTTGCACCTTTTTTCCATTGTTTTTGTCAGGACATGGAAAACCAAAAGGGATTGAACAGAGAAACTACATAAAAGACATGATCATATTATTCCAGGGGTTTCTACTGATATTGTGTGTAGTCATTCCCCTGGTCTGGTATTACAGATTGGTAAGAGACACACCTATCAATACAAACAAAACAAAGCTCTTCTTGTGTAAAGCATATGTAACATGCTTGGTTTGACCAACATTTATCAACCATGGGATATAATGCAAAATTAATTTATATTAGTTTAATTAATGATCACTTGATATCATTCCTAATACAGGTAAAAAAAATTGTATGGGTAAAACAGACGAAAGTATGAAAAACATATAGTGGAAAAAAAATATACAGTAGGACATGAGGCATTTCTTTATATTTAAAAAAAAACATTTTCCACAGACAGCTGCAAGTACTTACATGTTCCTAATCTTTTGAGTCATCTCTCGTCTACAATTATTTTAGGATGCAGTTTAAATCATCATTTTAGCTCACAGATGTCAAATCTTCTCCAGAAAAGGCCAGTGTGTATGTGTGTGTGTGTGTGTGTGTGTGTGTGTTTTCATTCCAACCATTCCATACCAGAAGTAGGAATGCTCTGTAGGAATTACAACCTGCACACACTTTAAAATTGACACCTGTGTTTTAGATCATCAAGAATATGGAACCTAATCGATTTTGATGACACACTATACCCCAATGTGATCACGTTCTCAAATGTAAAACTATAATCATGCCACACATATACTTTATTATGAACATTGGTCTAACTGCACATTCATGCAGTTATTTTTAATCAGCCAAAGGAATCATAAATCATATAAGCAGTCTATAGCAACTCAAATAAGTATAACCAGCGGTGGGCAGAAAAGCATCTCAGAGCGCACAACACATCAAAACTTGATGTGAATGCACTTTAACAGGTTATCAAATTAGGTTACACCCAACTTAGCCAAGCGAATCACTTAAAAGAATCTAAGGGGATCATGGGCACAAACTCACCAAAACTTTATGGCTGAACTGTAAATTGACCAAGTAATTTTTTATTTTAATCTTCTAAACTGTCTAGTTTAGGTGAGTCAGCGCCCATGAAAGCCTTGGATTTTTGCTCTTGGCTGACTGGAGTGGAACATGATCTTTCTCATAAACAAAAATTTAACCCTCAATTAAGTGAACAACCACATTTGGTAACAATGGCAATATTAGTACCTTAGGAAATCACAACTTTTTGTAGAAAATAAATATTTTGTACTTTTGCATATTTTTATGTGTAAATAAATGTGCCTTTAACTTATGTATATATACTTTTTGGAAAAATCATTAACATAGACTATTAACATTTGAATCTTAATGAGTGCCATGTTAACTGTCAGTCACTTAGTGTTTTTGCACCCACTATAATTTATAAATTCTAGAGGTGGTTGTGTGTGAAATTCTGAGAAGATCAACAAAAACCATCCCATGAGCAAAGTCACCGAAAACACATTTTTCCTTCATTCTGATGTTTTTTAAAAAAAAATTTAAAGGAAAAACTGACAACATTAAGACTTACAATGAAACAATTGTTTAACCTTTGAGGTTAGAGAGGTGTGAAGTGATGTCTGAATAAAGATAATAAGTGTTATCTCTCTCTTCCTCTCTCTCCATCTCTCTCTCTCTCTTTCTGTTTCTCTGTTTCTCTTTCTCTACCTTTTATTATCAGGAGCAAAAGGGGGAAGCCGTCTATGAAGAACCTGTGCATGATCATACATATGAGGTTGCTGTTTTTAATTACTTTATTACATAATTAATGTCATTAATTAGAAGAAAACACAAAGGCACCTTCATTAAAGCCGGCTATTTATTATAAGTTTATAAAGCAGCCTAACAGCATTGTGGTTTTGGTTGGGTAATTATTCAAAGCAAAGAGCTGCAGCCATTGCAGCGTGTCTTCCAGGAAGAGGAAGTGTTAAGAAATAAAGACGAGTACACAGAACCTTACTGCTACCTAACCTAACCTAAACAGTTCACCACTGCTCTTTTAATTTTGATGTTCGGTATTATTATTGTTGATTTGTGTTTGAATGAAAGTGTTTTGTTCGCAAGACATTGATGGCTCATTCACACTTTTTATTCACTGCTATTATCTCTTTTTCACTGTCATTTTCACTCTGCTTTGCTGTCTTTACTTCTTGTTGTACCTCTCTTCCTCTTTTCTTTTTGCCTATCTGTCTAATGTCCTGCCTGTTTTTTCTTTCCTCTGTCTCTTTATCTTTAAATGTCTTCATCTGCCTCTTCTTGTTTTTCTCTCTTGCTTTTGTCCTTTTTGTACTGTCGCGTTTTTTCCAACCCATCTTTCTGTATTTCTGTCTTTGCCTTTCTTTGTCTTTCCTTCTTTCTCAATCTCTCTCAGGGTTTGGAGATCGAGCACTGTGGAGACCTCTATGAAGACCTAACTGCATTTTCACAAACCCCCGATGCAGACGCATCCTGGCAAATCGAGTCTCCGGAACAGGAGTAAAATTGGTGCGATGCAGAGTACAAACCGTGCAGTAGGCAGACTAAAAAATATTTTATTTTCTGGTTTGGAAAACAAGGATGACATGGCAGCAATACAGTACATACTGTAACATACCAGTCAAACGTTTGGACACAAATTTGGATTTGTTTTCCTCATTCTAGAACAGTATTGGAGATTTAAAAACTTTGAATTTGACTATGGAAGTTGGAAATTAAGTAAAAAACAATTAACTGTCATTTTTTTTCTTAATTGTTATTAAGACAGGAAGGTAGGCTGTTCTTTAACAGTTTTTAAAAGAACAGTATTGTTAAGTGCATTTGTAAAACTCATCAAGCACTATGATAAACTGGCTCTCATGAAGAGTTCTGAAGTCAAGCCTTACCTCTGCTGCAGAGGAGAAGTTTATTTAGAGTTATCAGCCTCAGAAATCACCAATTAACAAACAGTACCTCAGATTAGAGCCGTTATGAAGATTTGAATTATAGGTAACAGACACGTCTCAATATCAACTGTTCAAAGGAGTTTAGTGTGTATTTTTGGATGTCTTTAGCATTGTTTTACAGTATAGAAAGAAATAAAAATCAGGAAAGACATGGGATTATGGTGTGTGTCCAAACGTTTGACTTTTAGTGTATACAAAATATCAAAAAAATAACCATAGTACACAAAGTATGTCTTTTTATTTTTATTTTTTATCTTGTACCATGTTTAATTTATCCCAGGTCTACTACATAATATACGAGGGGCATTCAAGTCAAACCGGGTCTTTTGAATAACAGGATACAGTTATGAGTGTAACCTTCCTTTATTTCTCTATAAAATACCCTGCTACACTAATGCACCTATCCCAGTGTTTCACTAGTGCTTGAAAACTATCAAGGTAGAAAGTTTTCTCAGTACACCAGGAGCAGGATTTGACTGCCTGCTTCATCTGTAAAATGCTGGCCTCCCAGGAACTCCTTTAATGGCCCAAACATGTGGAAATGGCTAAGAGCGAGGTCAGGACTGTACATGGGATGTGGCAATAACTCCCAGCTAAATGCATCTCTTCTGCAAATTATCCATCACTTTCCAAGGATCATGCGATCCACACACAGAATGTCCCCGGGAACAACTACAGTGGGCTCCAAGCCACCCCGGCCGGGATCGTCATTCAAGGACATCTTTAATCAGCGGCCTTCTTTAAAAAGTTTGCACCATTCAGATTTTTTACTGCAGCTGAGAGTCTCATCACTTGAAGTCTTCTGTAAATGACAATTGGTTTTATGCCTTCATTCATTTTATCACAAGTCCCGGTTTGACTTATAACTTTGTTATAATATAATATAATATAATTTAATATAATTT
>JAOVVA010000054.1:21392377-21413448 GCA_028565275.1 Leiocassis micropogon
GTGTATATGTATATCCACATACATACACAACAGCATTCATATATATGTCTCAACCAGGCGAAAGAAGTCGACACTCTGGGATTGACCTTTCTATGTACTTGTGTAACAATGCAGCTTATTTATATCCTGTGTGAAGGACGTTATGGATATAGTTTATTGCTGATTCATTTTAAATTACATCACTAGGTCTTTTACAATTTCCATGATAAATTAAGGTGTGATTGGCTGTGTGTGTGTGTGTGTGTGTGTGTGTGTGTGTGTGTGTGTGTGTGTGTGTGTGTGTGTGTGTGCTTGTGTCTTATGATGATGGGTTGGCACCCTATCCAGGGTGTACCCTGATATGTGTACCCTGATAAGTTCCCTAGGATAGTAGGAAAAAGTCCAGGTTCTCCACCCACAACCCTACACAGGATCAGTTAGGATGCATTGAATTCATACATGTTTCTGATTTTATTAATAGTCATTTGAACTAGGACTCAGGTCTGACAATGACGCTCAATTGTGCAATGAAACACATTTGACCCTTGAGTTCCTTTTTAATAATTGGGGAAACATCATGTCCTACTTAAATTCTATTTAGAAATCACACACACACCCATGTTTGACCCTTACACACTGAGTGACTAGAGTAAGTCTGATGGTATGTTTTATAAGACTGTTGGCATGATTACAACACAGTCAGGAAGGTTTCAGAGCTTCAGCTTTTCTGAGAGTCAAGTTTATTTTGTAACATGAATGCATTAGTAGCATAAGGGAACATGGTTTGGCCTGGGTGATCATTTGCAGACGTCTATCTCTAAATCTAAAGTGTTATAAATAATTCATTTTCATTAGAGTTTTCATGCTACTAGTGGCCTGTTTTTTTTTGTTTTTTTTTTAATTATGAAAATATTCATCAGCATTCTATGTAATGAAAGCGGTTTAAGGAAAGCTAGACCTCCAAACCTGGGTCTGACCCATATATAACATTCCCTATAAGAAGATATGACTACAGATTCTTGTACATTCATCCAAATGTGTCTATAATAAGTGCTTTAAGCCAATGCATGTGTAACTTAAACTCAAGTCATTAATCTTGAGGTGTTCTGGTATCTTAAAAATCTCATGACGCATGATATAGCAGAGTGTCAAAAGCTGAATATGCTGCATAGAGCTGTCTAGGTAAAAGCACATCTGTATCTTCTGCACTATGGAGCGTTGGAAATGCAGCAAAACTGCTCCTACCGGTTGTCTGTGATATGTGTGTGTGTGAGTGTTTAATAGAGAGAGAGAGAGTGAGAGAGTCAGTCCGGATAAACCATATTTATACACCAAGCAGGATTAGGCTCTTCTTCCACATTAGGTAATTTATGTAAGTAATAAGATCTTAAGATTCTTTCAGTGATCGATTCCGTGTTTAATTGTTAGCCACAAAGACATTAAGTTACAATGCTACTGTAACTGGTCTAAGTGCAGGTTGTAGTTTTGTACAGTGATTTAAAATCCTAAATGGATATCACATAACAAATGTTTCCTGGAAAGTCTCTATTGTGAATTACTACATGGCATTGTGTATCTGTTTTTTGTGGCCTGCACCATTGCTCCATCTTGCAGTTGAGTTTCTCAGCCGTCTGCTTCGAACAAACATCAAAGCAAAAACCAGTCATTTGTTTTGTATGTAAATGTCACACGGAGCCTTGAAAACACAGCGTGTGACTACGACAGAGCAGCAGGAACAGAATAATTTATCCAAAGTTTTGAATTGTTTATTTTTTTTGTTGTTTTACGTCTAATACAAAAGAGTGCAATGTTTTTAAAAAAATGGTGGTTTAATTTGTCTTATTTCGATCCAAAAGAATCAAATTTATAGATACATTCACATCAATTCTTTTTTTTTTTTTACACTGTAATGTGACACAGATTTTTTTTTTTAATGGCTGTGTGAATGCACAAATCTGATGTTTTTACAGACTGGATCTGAGTCACTTTTTTATGTCGTCCTAGATCAGATATACATCTTGCGTGAGAACGGTCAGATCGGAATTCATGCGACGTTTTGCATCTGCACATACCTAGGCCGCTGATGTCATTGTCATCATCATCATCATGATCATCATCATCATCATCATCATCATTCATAGCAGTGCTAGCGCCTTTATGTAACCACAGGCATCGTCATACTTTGATCATGTCACAGGCGTTCCTCGCCTAATGTACTAGTAGGCGGCGGCGGCGGCGGCGGCTACAGAAAAAATAGGTATGTCAGGCCGAGCTCATAGCTACTGGAAAACCTGGATCAAACTGCGATGCATGCACAGCGACAATGTATACGCCAGGCACAAGTAGCGGCTTCTGAAACATCGGAGCAGCGTGAGGATCGGCAAGTTGAGTGCACACTCTTTTCGCAGGTACTGGTAACATGCAGGCGTCACGATCTGCAGGGTAACCGTGCGTAGACCTCTAGTAGCTGATAAAACAGCTAAAGCGAGGCGTCTGGCTTTCTTCCTTCTTCTGAATGTCAACGATTACAACCGACTAACTGCTCGTCATCCTCCGGAGCAAAATCCAAATCATATTTTTTCTTAAATCTTATCCAATGTTTGAACCGGAGTGGTCTCACAAATTAGACGTCTTTTAACCGAGCAAAAACCTTTTGATGTGCGCCTGCATGCCTTTCAGACGACAGACGCGTTCACGTTACAGTCAGATAAAAGTCACTTCTGAGTAGGAATGTGAACTGTTATGACATGCAAATCTAATCTGACCCAATAAAAAAAAAAATGAATTGAACGATGTGGCTCGTAATGTGCACGTGAAGTGAGTGAATGTTCCCTGGTGATATTATTGTAGATACATTAGTGGTAGTAAATCGAGTTGATGCGTTTCATGGTCGTCCGTATTAAAACGAGCCCTTGCTGTTTGCTTCCTGCCTGACTTGTGTTTAGATTGGCTGGATTTATTCCACTAAAGGTCAAGTGTTTATAATTCAAATACAAGTCGCTTGTGACCTTTTAAAATGACTTTATTTGATTAGCTGTGCAAACATCACTCTCTCCCACGTACTGTATATTAATACAAATGGACTCTCCTCGCTTCATCACCCAGACCAAACCTGAGACACTGCCGAGGTGTGGGTTGGAATAACAGTCACACTTAATGAGATGTACATAACCAACGTGTTCATCAAGCCATAAGCAGCACTTTGTTGTTAATAATGTAATAACCTCTCACAATGTCCTCACAATGAGCACTGATCATGTAAACATACAGGGTGGTAGTTTATTTACCTTGTCTCATCTGGGTTTTTTGGCAGCACAGTTTAAAAACCTGACAAAGAAAACAAAATCGCAGACGAGCTTTATTTCTGTGCATTGTCTCAGTTGACAGATTGCATCACCCGGGTGGATTGTCAGCATTTTTTGGGTGACTCCTCGTTCCTGTTTGAGGGGATTTCAACAGCAATCCGTAGCAGTGGTTAGTTAAACTGTGTGTTTTGGTATCTGGTTTACTGTTTAATCATATTGTCTGGGCTTTTAACGTGCAGATTCTTGGTTTCAAACGTGGTGATGGAAAATACATTCAGTAAACGGGTATAGTTTCAGAATAAGGCCCAAACTGGGTTGTGTAGCCCAGTATGTCGAATGTGTTTCATGTAACATCCGTTTTTGGTTCCTGTGTGCTCGCTTCCTTGTTTCAGATGGTATTCGATGGGTTTGTTTTGAACCACCATGCCTCTGCTGCTGCATTCGAAACTGGTTTTTGATGTCAGAGTACAAATATTTTGCATACTTTTTTTCTCTCTCTCTTTTTTTGCACGTGGCTTCTATTGCACATTATTGTAATTTGTACTTTGGTTAATATTTCATTAGGATGGATAGAAATCTGAAAGACCCAGGTTTCTGTTTTCATTTGAGATTTCAGATCTTGACATTGCCAGATACAATCTTATATCTTGGGTGGGGCATGTTTCCATGTCCTGTCTGGGTGATAATCATACTTTCTTTAACCACCAGATTTCTGTGTGTAACTGGCGCTGTAATGGGGCATGTTGCACTTGATCAGACCTTCAGCATTCTGCGAGTTAATCCAGATTCCAGGCCATGCTTGATGATATAACTTTAGGGGGAGAGGGAGGTTTGGCCTCAATAGTGCTTCTGTGCAATAAAGAGAGACTGTGTTGCGTGTGTGTGTGTGTGTGTGTGTGTGTGTGTGTGTGTGTGTGTGTGTGTGTGTGTGTGTAATTGGGTCCTTGTCTGCCTTGTCCGGCGCTGTAATTTGATCAAGTAAGCAGTTGTATGCTTTCCCAGTCTGTGCTCCACAGTCCGTCTCTTCTGCTTTTCTACCAACTGTAAGCTCTTTGTCGTTAATCATCATCTTGTAGAAAATTCTATATGCTCAATATCTGTTTCTAGAGTTATCATTTTATTTCTACGTTCTGTTATAGTTAAAGAAAATAAGTCAAATAACTATTAAGTTCCTCATAAAACTGTTTCTCCACCTGTATATACGTTGCCTGGTCACTTTATTAAGTACGCCTGCTTGTTCCATCTGCTCATAGGGCAGTAGTGCAATGCATAAAACCATGTCTATTACAGGTCTATCAATGTATCGCCACACTGACTCCAAAATCCTTTTTTTTTTTTTTTAATTAGATGTATTTGCATTTGAGGTGGTAAAATGTTGCCGTTACTCTACAACCCTACAGGTGGTGCACTCTAAACTATTCACAACAGGCATCACATCATCCCGTGTGGAAGGAGTGAATTGTTTATTAAGATTGTTCATTTAGAATTG
Organism: Leiocassis micropogon; assembly: GCA_028565275.1. Taxonomy (NCBI): domain Eukaryota; kingdom Metazoa; phylum Chordata; class Actinopteri; order Siluriformes; family Bagridae; genus Leiocassis; species Leiocassis micropogon. Next base: position 21,397,151 of record JAOVVA010000054.1, read on the forward strand.
GAACAAAGTCTAACAAAAAAAAAAAAAGTTTACAATCAAGTTGAGATATTTATAAAATCGTGATATTTAGGGTATCGTGATGCAGCAGAATATCTGCGTACAAATTTAATTTGCTCCAGGGGCGAGTTCTTAAGGCAGAAATTCGTATTGCTATACGAATTCTCTTGTAAGAAATAATGTAAATGCAGATAATGCGTTCCAGCCACCCAAAATATTACCAATATTACAAAAACCGCGTGGAAAATCACATAGCTTTTAAACGCATACCGATGGCAACGTTGGTATCATGGGTTGACTATTTACGGATACAAAACCGCTGTTCTAAAAGTTGCTTGGCTTCCCACTGACGCAAACAAGTTTTGAGTGGCTCCCGGATGTACAAACAACTTCGGTACAGTTTTGTTTGTTCGTATGCCGAAAATGCTTTGTATGCTGACGCAAATTTCAGGTCTCAAGACGACATTTGTAAGGGAGGACATTCGTATGCTGAGAGACCGCTATACTGTATATTGTATCAGGACGTCCCTGGTGATTTCCATCCTATTAGTGACACGGCATGGTGGTTGTTGGTTATAAACAGACTGGGTTGAGTATTTTTTAAACTTCAGATCTCCTAGAATTGTCACGCACAATTGTCTTTATATAGAATGGTCTGAAAAAAAAAGTTAAACATCCAGTGAGCACCAGTTCTGTAGTTGGAAACATGAGAAGTGCCAGACTTTTTGAGTGGAGAGAAAGGCTAAAAAACGTTGTTGTTTTTTTTTTTTTATGTTTTTCCAATCTATAATTCCGGTGAGAATGTAGCCTCAGATTCCTGTTCCTGGCCAACCAGAGTGAGTGCTTTAGCATAACGTGCATTCCAAGATCATCCTAACCAGGCTGGTCATTCTCCTTTGACCTCTCACATCATATATTAATCCTACACCATATACCACATTATATATTGATACTATAGAATGATTGTGTACGTCGATGTAATGTATAATGTTCGTGTTCTCTAGATGTATGTAGATTTACTCAGATAGTACTTCTTGTGCCGCTGCCATTTTAAGACGAGATGCCTCCTGAGGGCTCTGACTTCATTAAGCAGATCTCCAGAGGTTAGACTGACTGTTTTAAAAAATGTACTCGTCACATATATCAGCATCTGGTTGAATAAATATGACCTGCCTATGCAAACTAACTAACCACTGATTAAAAGTCATCAGTCAGCTACATACTGACCATTAAATAAAAAAAATAATAAAATGGAAAAGCCAAATCTTTGTGCTGCCAAAGGAAGCACATTTGTTTAAATGAATATGCAAGGGAGAGAGTTCAGTTGTCTGGTATCAGGGGCGATGGTGTCTATGGAAGTGAGGTCATTCTGTCAAGCTAAAGATTTGAATAACAAACTACACATCCATAAGGAAGCCTGATTTTTTTTCTTCCCCTCATCCCCACCTGGCTAGGGCAGTGCAGTCTGCCTCGGGCACTGTGTCCGAATGGTAATGCATGATTTCAAAGCAAAGAATAGGTCAGAAGCATCAGAAGAAATAACAATACACAACGGCGACACCAACGTTCACACCTAGCAGGAGGAAAATGTAAAAATAGCAGTATGTACTTTGTCTGTCCTCTTTGAGTTAGCAGTGAGGGAGAATTTAATAGCCGCCAAAGAAGCAGGCTAATACAGCTAGCTAAGGAAAGGAAGAGGGTTAGACATCATGTTGAGTAGTAAAGTTCGTAACGAGGATTTAACTGCCACGCTGTGACACTTGACTGCGCTTTGGCATCGTCTGGCGGAAACGTACTGCAGTTCAAAAAAGGAAGAGAGGAAGTGTGTTTGTGTATGTGTGATGGGGCTGGTGGTGGTGGGGGGGGGTGGTCGGAGGCGGGGATTAAGAAGTACACACACACACACCCACATGATGACCTTGAAAAAACAAACATGTAGAGCCACACCTACTCAAACGTTTTCAGCCTCGCGGCTAATGGAAGGAGGATGTTTAGCAACCTTAGCTTTGTCCTGTAATGCATTGTTTCTTCTTTGTCCACAGAATCGTACACAAACTGGCATTTACTTATTCTATAAGACCTTTAACACAGGAAGTGTTGGCTATAGTGTTTTGTACATTTCTTTGCCTGGCTAGGTTTTATGTGGCCTGGGTAAACAAGAAGAGTTGTTAACACACAAACTTCAAACTAGAGCTATTTACTTATTTATACCTATTAATTCATATATCCATATATAATGATGTATAAATGACAGATATATGTATTCATATGCATTATATACTAATGGAATCAGTGATTTCCAAGTTTGTGTGTGTTTGTTTTTTTGCTTTTTTTAGTTCATTCAGTTCTAATTTTTACATTTACTAAATAAAGGCTTGACGCACAACTAAATTAAAAAAAGTTACTAAATTAAAGTGCGAGAAGGTTTTTACGCTTCGACTTTAAGTCTGGACGGCCGTAACTGTCGCTGCCACCCATCCTTATGCATTACATCATTACATTACTACACATCTCTACATGCACATATTTATTTGGTTGACTTTTTGGGTAAATGTTCTTCCTTTTCTTCTTATTTACACTTTCATATTTTATACTTATTTGTATTTTCTGCGCATTCCATTCTTCTTTCCCTGTTTTCAGACTTTAATTTAATTTTATCATGAATTTGCTTGATTTTATATGTATTCATCTGCTCACCGGCAGATAAATAAAGTGTCGTGTAAGCGTTTCACTGCATTATGTACCGTGCAAGGTTGTGTACGTGACGAATAAAAATAGAATTTGTACCAACGTGGTTGAAGTGAATCTGTAAAATTCTGCTTTTTCAGTGGTTCGGTGTGTGTGTGTGTGTGTGTGTGTGAGTATGCAACTGAATTTGCATCTCTGCGGGCAAGCTCTGTTGAAGTTCTCTTCTGAAACGAGACACTTACTTTAGCGCAGAGAGGAAGAGAGTGTCTAGTGACATTTGTTGTCCCCAGTTTGTTATTATACTAATAATAGTTTCGTAGATTCGACGTAGTCTGCCACAGTGCACCCACCTCTCTATTACAGTCTCTTCTCACAATCTGCTCTCTCTCTTTCTGTCTCACTGTGTCAGTATCTCCCCCTCCCCCACCGACACAGAGCAAGCACTTCTCTTTTTCCTCCAGTCCACAAAAGACTGAACACGCAGCCTTCTGAAGATGCTCCTGTTTTCATTCGGGTATTGATTTTGTGCGCTCGCTCCGGCTCACCTCGCCATAGCGCTAGCTCAACTGCCATCATGAGCCTTGACTCGTGACAGTTTGGAGCTTCCAGAACACAACCATGGTGGATTATTACTCCAAGGTTCGGCTCAACTGCCGTCCCAAAAGTGCTTTGGCCATCTCTCTGCATCCCCAGGTAGGCTTGAACTTCTGCACAACAACCTGTTTGTTTGTGAGCCAAATTTAAAAGAGCAGACCATCTGACCAGCGCTGATCAGGAAAACTTTACATCCAGGTTGCGGTTATGGGTGAGCTTGGCGGAGGTGTTCATTCTGTATTTGTAGTGGGGTTTGTAAACGCAGGAAGTTTTGAGAAATCTGCCTGCGTATATATACACACACACACACACATACACCTCGAAAGTCAATTTAAGCGTCACATTGTTCACCCCTACCTCTAATTTTGCACTGTGAAGTGTGGTGCAGTAATAAAGTCAGTACAGTCCTATACCTTGTTTTCCTGTACAGTGTTAAACTCTTTATATCTGGTCTCTACTCTTCCTGTTAGTAACTTACAGGCAGAAAACGCCTTGGTGGAACACGTTAACGTTTGTTTTCACTTTTCACATCCTTTAAAACTCTTTCCAGCCAACAAGTGCAATGAGTGTAGTATTCCAGTGAAGTCACTGCTATTCTTCTAATTCATTCAGTTGTATATCAATATGGTTGTGATGAGTGACTTCAAATATGTAATATCCAGATATCCTCTGGTTGTTCGGCACAAACATGATCAGTCCTAATCCGTCTCCCATTCTCCCTCTCTCTCTGTATCTTCCTCTCACTATACTCATTCTCTTAGCCTACTTTATAAAGTGACATATGCAGGGTGTATCCGTGTCTCTGTTGGCTCAACACATTCAGCTCATCTAATTTTATCCTCAGAAAAGGTGGCACGCATTCTGGGAATTGCCCTAGCCTCCCTTAAGAACTTGTTTTCTCTTGCTCTCTCGCTTCTTTTTTTTTTTCTTTTCTTTTTTTCTTGCACACGTTTTGCTCTCGGGTACGAGTTATAAAGTTTTGCGTACGAGGGCTGATAAGGAGAGATGGAGCAGTCCAAACACCATGCGGAACTCCTTGTTTTGTGTTTGTGAGCTGTTTGGAATGATGCCAGAAAGGAAACACTCATTTTTCATTGTTCATTATCACACTCATTGATTATTATTGGACAAAGGATTTAAATGATCAAGGTCACTGACGGACATGTATGTGAATCTCTTAGGTAACAGCTGCTAGATAAAGGAGAACTTGGATTTCCTCAGTTTCGCTCAATAGAGGTTTTCATGGACCTTCGAAATCTTGGTAAAGGGGAAAGGGTAACTTAAGGTTCAGTAGAGAAATGATGGGGAAAATCGATCAAGTTATGAATCTCGATTCTTTTTTGGCCGATTTATGTATCGCCACGTTGACTGGTGCATCAGTCGATCATCCAGTGACCGGAATTGCCTGTTTTTCAGCTTGATCGGCTGTGACATTATGTACGTGCACGAGCTTCTGAGAGTTGCATTATGTTATACGCATTAAATAGCCTTTCTCTCCAAACTCTGTGCGCTAATCAGTCTCGAAACATGGCAATAGAAGCTGCGCACGGCTCCGTGTTCACAACTTTGGAGGCATTTGAGGCGGTAAAACATCACCGTTTCTTTATAATTCTACAGGTGGTACACTCTGAACTATTCTTAAGTTTGTTTCGAAATAATAATACTAATAATAAAGACAAATGACAGAGTTACATGTTGCTCAGTAAAAATTTTGCTTTTAGAAGAATTTAATTTGAAGTTAAACGTTAAACAAATAAAGCTAACTTTCGAGTTATGACAACATGATTTTTTTAACGGTTCACGGTCAAAATAAATTTCTACACAGTCTGTGGGATAAAAACTAACATTTTGATGTCAGTCCTCACAGACAGGCCTGTCAAACAAGACATATAGTAAATATTTACATATATGTAAATTTACAGTAGTGTAAAGAGATGTATAACAAAATACATACTAACTAGACGTATATACTAACTCAAATCTTTTGTATAGCAAGTTATGTATCACCACATTGACTCCAAAATGGTTTTCCAAATTTTTTTTTTTTTCAATTTCTATATGTTTGCATTTATGGTGTTGCGCTCTAACCAGTTTGGAAGAAATTATTTGCTGTTTCTTCCGAACTGTAATGAAATCTAAAAAAAAATAAAAATGAATATCCAATCTGGATATTTATACATTTGTGATACCCGGTGATTCCCGTCCCTACTAACTAGTACTAAAAAGAAGCTGCAGAAAGTGTGAATGCCATTAATAAAATTTCAAAATAAATATCATACAATCGTATCATGAATATAAGGGTCACATACTTACACATTCTTTCAGAAATCCAAAGAAATCCAATCGGCTTGCAATAATGCAATTGTCTTCCTTCCTTTCTTTCTTCCTTCCTTTCTTTCTTTTTTTTCTTTCTTTCTTTTAACATGTTTTTGTTCTTCCATCTCTCTCTCCCTCCTTCTCTCAGAAATACTTCATAAAAAGTGGTGTGGCCTCCCAGAACCCTTTCTTGGGGTTACAGGTGAGCTGAGGATTACATCAGTCTAAGTAACTAAACATCAGGTTTATGCTGTGGCTGATGTCTAATCCCAAGTGTTTTGCTTGGCTTACACTGAGATTTTCTGAAAGTAAATTCGTATACCTCTAATGCGTTACATTTTCAACTTTATTTGACATTAGCCGATGCGTAGTCCTGGTTTGGAAGTTGTTATGGAAAACACGCATTATAGCACCATGCTGTTAAGACAAGCTGTAAGATGTGCTATGAGCACAGTATTTGACATAAATACAGGCTGGGCTGTGGGTACCAACATTATATCTCCCTCGACAAAGCTTAATGCGCACAGCTTGAGATATACATAATCCTTATTTCTGCCTGACATCTGTTTAGAAAAGTCTTACATTAGCAGTAGTTTTAATACAGATGTGCATACGATATATTCCTGTGTTAATCAGTATAAGCCTTTTATTGTTTTGGCCATTATTTGGATTAGTAACAAGTGTTTTTCTAATCTGATTGTTTAAAAAAAAGTTTTTGCATGTTATGCTTATGGACAAACAGCTTTCTGGGATAAGTTAAAGTGTTATTGGGTTTTTTTTTTCATATTGGAGGTATCGGTTAAAAATGCATTTCATCATGCAGTATAAATAAATGTTAGATTAAGCAACTGCTTTGCCTGTCATGATCGACGATCGTTGTCATTTGCATGTATTGAAGTGCTTGTGTTTGTGTTTCCGTGGTCTAGGAGGACCTCCTGTCCTGCACTTTATAGTGTTTTTTCTGCTCTATCACACCCGGGTCAATTCAGAAAAGACTGTTAATGACCTGATTTACTAAATGCGAGATGAGAAAACACTAAAATGTGCAAGACAGGGGGTGAGAACCACTAATAATGGGTAAAGGCTCTCATAAATTCTTTGCTATATCAAACAGCAACTTGTTCTGGCCCTGCATGTGTGCGTTCTACTCTCTTTATTTGCTCTATATGTGGAGAATGTGGTGGTCTCTGAATAGGACAAGTGATTTGGCTGCAGTGGTGGTATTCTCAACTTGTTTTATTTCCTCTGTCTACAGGAAGAGATTTTTTTTTAGTTCACACTATCTGACTAAACATACATTGTTACCTCAAAGCTTGAATGCAGGAAGGAAAATAGTAGCATGGGTGCCTCTTTTAGTCTTGTGTGCCTCTGTGTTGTGTTGACTGTGTGTCGAAATAAATTGCATGAGCAATATCAAAGCACTTTATTTGTCCTATGCAAACCGTATCGTCATACGATAATACTATCATTTACAACTTTTTATATCTTGCTTCCTCTCTACCAGGTTAAAGATGACGATCTGACAGCGGTTTATGTAAACCTGCCCAGGTCACGCCAGAAGAGCGTCAGCAGCTTTCCCTCCCCTTCTGCTTGGGGAATATCAGAACCTGCTGAACTCCAAGACACGCTAGGCTCCGAGGGATGGGAGATCCACACTGACGAGGAGAGCGGAAAAGAGTACTACTATCATCCCAGCACAGGCCGTAGCACCTGGGATTACCCGCTCAGCCCGTCAATGGATTCTGAGGTGGGGACCAACGAGTTTCCCGTCTCCCCCGTTCCCTCCCTGTCTCCAGCCTGTTCACCCACAGATGGAACAAAATGGACCGCAGACTGGGAGAAGGTGCTTGATGAGAAGAGTGGCCGACACTACTTTTTTAACCCAGTCTCTGGACAGAGTTCTTGGGACCCACCAGATGACCTACTGACTCCTCCTTTATCAGGCAACAGTCTGCAGGAAGGAGCACCGGTATAAGAAGCAGACACTGAAACTACCACTGTAGTTTCTTTGCAGTCTGGTTTTAGATCATGCATAAGCTGCCAGAATGTAAATTAAGTCATGCACTGCGCCAGACTTGTTTTTGGCACTTCAGTGTGTATATATAATATAGCAGAACATGATTCTGTCGAATTCACTCAGCTAGTTCTAGTTCGAAGTTCATTACAGCTAGTTGAAAACAAGTATATAACCAAATACAGGGTAATTTACTCGAAAGAGGCTTCAAATTTTCTGTAATAACTGTCGCTATGATGAAGATGTGTGAACCGAAAAAAAAAATGCTACATACATACCTTTACATTTGTGTAATCGATTGCATAATATGTGATTCTGGTGGTGATCTCCGATTCCGGCCAAACACATTTCGACGTGGCGCTCCATGTTTCTGAATGTAACAGCAAGGATATCTGGGGGAATCACAGCAATTATTGGATGTTTGATTTGATGTTGGATGTCACTGATCGTGTGCTGCGATGTTTTCGTGGGGCCTTCACCAAGGGGATCAACGATCTCGTAATTTCCAGTTTCCACACCATCCTCTGAATAACACTTTTTTGAGGGTACGTCTGGAACACAATATTTCTTCCTAAATTTACCCGGACATCGCTTAAACGAATTGGTGACCCAATAGGTTTGCACTATGAAGACGCACTGCTCATTACTGCACACCACCATCCTGATAAGAAGTCGAGTGACTGAGTGAAGGGATATGCCGTTAAATGGTGCGAGGGCTGTCTGGTGCCTACCTTATCTGTCCGACTCAGGGGCATCCTGGGGTTTTTGAAGCTTCATATACTGAGGATCAGATTGTATGTTGTTTCGTTCACATTGCTTCATCCTAGCAAGAGTTATTATAGAATAGTATTACAGAATATTTGGGGCCTCTTTCGAGAGAATTGCTCTGTATATGCAGCAGAAGATTGTCCTATGAAAGATTGTCCTATGACTGCAGAGTAATAGTGCTTTGATTCAAATTCAGTCTTTGGGGACATGTGGGTTTATAATAATAATAAAAGATGATAAATAAATAAAAACACTTTTTGAGAAGCACAACCTTATCTGAAAGTGTACTGATTATACTTTCTATCACCTGTCTGCATCTGATCCATCATCAGCCTCCCCTCCCTGAGGAAGATTACCCTGCTGATGAAGATACTCCATCACCTCCGGGGAAGGGCGATTCTTACTCCTTTGCCGGTTCTTCGGAATACTCATTGGCCCACGTGAAAAAAGCTGTCATTCCCAGAGCATGTCTAGACCGCAGTGCTCCTGCAGGCTGGACGCTGAGCGTTGACTCTGATGGAGTCTGGATCTTTACCAACGATCATACACAGGAGCAGGTAGGGCATTTAATTACAAACAGTATATACACATTCCTGAGATTTAAGCAGGACATGTTCTTTTATATTTCGAATTTTATAAACGACATACATGTTTGTGTGGACAGTGGATCAAGTCACTGGATGATCGGGGACAGACGTACTACTACCAGAAAGATGGCTCCAAGTCTGAGTGGAACTTACCAGACGTAGGTGAAACTTTTTTAATTTAAACAAACGACGACAGATGCATCCCGTTATCTCTATCTCTAATTACGGTTTGAATTATAAAATGTATTATTAAGTTTTACATTTTTATTTCACTTAATTGCTAATTAAATTTATTAATTTAATTTCAAAATAAACCATTGGTCATTTTAGCCAATATGTACGTTAGTAGGTTTTTCACCTGCAAGACTGGCTGTACCGAAAATCCCTTGTATTGTTAATTATTGTGTGCCTGATACACTGCAACGGTGTATGCCTGTGTGCCTGCGACTGTGTGTTTCCTTGTAACCAGAAAGGAATAAATAAATATTTTTTTATTATCTATCTTTTTTTGTGATTTGTTTCTAAATGATTACTAAGTTAACAAATTGATTTCTCTCCTTTCAGCTTTCTGCCAGTTTGAGACAGTGCCAAGTGGGAAATGGTGGGAGCTGGAGGAATAGTACAGGATCTCAAGATGAGGTACACACACAAACTGTCATTGCAGCCTTTGTATGTATGCTCTTGAAGCATATTCTACAGTGATGTCAAATATAATTCATTTACTTCAGTTCATTTACTCATTCAACTTTATCCTGAATTCATCTAAATATTATTTGTGACTAAAAAGCCATCCAATATTACAACAAAACACCTGCAGGGTGTCCCACCAGGGCGCATTGTTGGACCCCTTTTATTGCCGATTTCAGTCAAAATTCAGACCCCTTTACATTTTCTCTATTTTGGCACAATATCGACTTCCTTTGAGATTGATTCCATAATTAATTTATTTATCTTATATAACACACATATGAAAATACTAGGCATACAGCCAGGATACACCCAGGAGGAGTATTACTATACAAGGAAGTGACCATATACAAGCAGCCAGTCAATCTAGCCCAATGTTTTTTGGGAGCTGAGATTACTATGGACATGGAGAAAGCATTCAGAGATTAGAACTAGAAATAAAATGTTCTACTCTGTTCTGCAAGTTGAGTCATGGTAACTGGACTACTAGAAAAAATTCACTTTAAACTTTAGTTTACTAGAAATGTTCCAAACAACTTCACCTAGATGACTGAGAATCTTCTCAGACGTTCAACTGTTATTGAACAGTTCAAAATATATGATGTAAAATAATGGAATAATAACTCGGCTATCATGAGACATTACAACAGATGTATTTCATGCTTAAATTTAGTTCATTTTTAACATGTTTATCATACCTATCAGTAGTAATTCTTAATTAAACTAAAAACCTGTTTCATAAATCACTACATCAAAGTTAATCTACGTTACCTAAAGTAGTTATGTATGTTTCATAATTCTTGCTATAACATAATCCATATAATATAACAGAATTTTTAACTTTGTAGTAATATTTTTATACTTTGATTACCCCTGCACCTTATTTTTTGGGTAACACTGGTTAGAGGGAAATCAACAAACAGTCTTATTTTCCCCTTACAGAAACTTCCCTTCGGTCATCGCAGGAACGCTTCAGACAGCGATATGTCTGGCTCTGTAGAAATGCTGCACAATGTAAGTGACTGATCTGACTTATCCACTCGAAATCTACTTGTACATACTCTTGATCAGTGTTCCATGATGGACAAAGAGAGTATAAATTTATCCACTTAAAATGGTTAGTTTTATGTCCAAGAGATTCTAGAGTCTAGAATCATCATCAGCAGACTGTCATATTCCTGTTACCACTGACACCCATCATGAAGGTGGGCAAAATACACTGCCTGGTCCAAAAAAAGTCACTTCCTCACTCATTCAGTCGGCCTTAGTTTTGATTACAGCAAATGATGTGGTGTCCGGTTCATGTGTGAAAATGATTCCTCAGGCTCCCAGAACCTCTCTTTCACAATTTGAGTCCTGGAATATGTGATGTCTGTGCCATCAGGGAAGAAAAACGTCATCACTGTGATAACCTGGTCATTCAGCACATTCAGGTCGTCAGCTGATTTCATTTTATTGCCAAATAATGTTGCTGAGCCTAGACCTGAGCAACTGAAGCAACCCCAGATCGTTGTACACCGAGCACTATGCATGATGGGTGCACCACTTCATGCTCCTCCCTTCTTACCCTGATGCTCTAATCGCATTGGAATAGACTCAGTCCCGACTCATCAGATCACATGATCACATTTTTTTTTCATTGCTCTAAAGTGCAATCTTTATGCTCCCTAGCCAACTGAGAATTGTCATCCTCGCTAACAAGCGGTTTTCTCATGGCCACACAGCTGCTGTGCGCGTGTATGGAAATGCTTTTACTTTCATTATTAAACATACGTAGCTATGGTTTTTGCTGTTTTGTTTTGTTTTTTACTATGAAACCCCACAAGTCTTTAAGTGATCTCCAGTCATGATTTTTTTCCAACCACATTTCTTCCACAAAGTTCAACACTATCCTTTAACATTTTGATTTTTGTTCCAATAATTTCAAACTAGTTGTTTGCTTGATGCAGCCCAATAATTGGACCGTTCTGAAATGGCAACTTTTTTTCTTCCGGGCATTGTATATATTTAAACAATATTGCAAGAGAAGAATTGGTGATGTAGTGAGAATTATCATGGCACAGATTTGCCCATAGATATGAGGCTTCACACTGAGTGCCACAAATAACTACAGGTGTGCTTATATTCATTCCAACAGTAAGAGTGAGATCACAGCTCATTATTCTTAGAAGCCAAAAATGTGAGAGTTTTAGATGTTTCATAATAAGCAAGCAATATTTTTATTATGAGAAGATAATAGTATAGGCAGAAAATGTGATTTGCCTGCATACAATTAAAATATTCTACAGTAAATTCTACAGTTTCATATGGAGTTGTCAGATTTTGTACATGTTTTAAGAACAAGAAGATTTGACATAGGAAAATGTGTTTGACATTAGTGCGCATCACGATGCCATCTACAGGCATGAAATCATACTCCCTGTACCTTTTTGAAGGTGAAACAGAAAGTAGCAGTAAGATCCTGGTGAATAAGAAGTCAACTTCAGTCTCTCCATCTAGCTAACTTTAGCTCTATAAACTGCTACTCACCTGGATAGAAGGAAGACAATATTATTATGATCAAGAAATATGTGAATGCATTTACAGACAGTTCTAATATTATTTTGTCAGCGTTTTAATGCCACTACAGTACACTACAGTTTAATTGTTGCTGAGCACCCAGTACCCCTGGTGACCAGAACGTCAGAGGATGCGCCACAGTTAAGACAGGGTGTGGTTAACTTTCTGAGTACCTTCCACTCCAAAATCAGTTGACTAATAGAGGTTTCACCCTTTAATTTCCAAAATTCTCTGGACTTGTTAGATTTGTAGCCATACTGTAATGAATAATTTTGAAGGATTTTTACTCCAGTGTTTAATGAGAATGGTATAAATCATTAACTTCTGTTTTAGGAGTTTCCTATCTATTGCTAAATGTCAAGGATTCCTCTATATTAGCAGATTTGTCATCTTTATACGCTGCCCAGCCAAAGAAAGTCACCATTTGATAAAAATGGATTTATAAGAGACGTATCACTTGCTCATGGAAAAGATCATACTGTGTTTTAGAAGGATTTAATTATTGGCATGCATCAAGCAAAGAAAACAACTAGGAGCTGTCCAAAGCATTACTAAAACCTGAAGACATGATGGTGAACTGTCAACTTTGTGGAAGAAATGGTCAGATATAAATCATGCATGATCGTAATCAGAGATCTCTTAGACATTTGTTGAAACTGCATCAGCAATAGAAATCGTGGCTATGTTTAATTCTTAAGGATGAGCATTTTCACATACTTTAACTAAACAGATGTGCCTCCATAAGAAAACCACTTGTGAGTGAGGCTAAGTAGAAAAGGGATAGAGGGTAAAGGTTGGACTTTGGAGCAGTGGGAAAATGTCATGTGATCTGATGAGTCCAGATTGACCCTGTTCCAGAGCAGTGGGCACGGCAGGGTAAGAAGGGGTATATGGCAATAAAATGAAGTCAGCTGACCACCTGAATGTACTGTTGTACTGATGTTATCCCATCAGTGGACTTTTTTTTTTTCCCCTGATGGCACACCCATATTCCAATCCAATAATGCCGAGATGTATTGGGCTGAGTATATAAGGTAGTGCTTGGGACATTAATAAACTGCACAAAAATATCAAATCAAGTGACTCTACCCAAGCTTTACAAAAGAGAGTAACCATATATCATTGACTAAATCTGCAGGTACCTGTGCTGCCTACTGAAAATGCATCATATACTCTGAAATCCTTCTATTTATTATTTAGGTGTCAAATTTGGAGAAAGCTGGAATCTTAAACAAGACCAAGATATCTGAGAATGGGAAAAAAGTACGGTAAGGTCAAAAGCTTGTTTTGCATGAATTTGATTAATATGGGTTATAGGTAAAGTTCCTTTGGGGTTTCAGGATTTGGTTTAACAAAAGCTTCCTTGTCAATACTGTTTCCACAGAAAAAATTGGACTTTGTCATGGACTGTTCTTCATGGAGGGGTTCTAACATTCCACAAGGACCCAAAGTCCACCCCATCAGGAACATCGGTAAGTGCTGAAGCACCGTAAATGAATAACTGACGAATTAATTATTTATTTATTTACTTAACAAAGCCTACTTTTTCTGTTTCCACAGAGACAGACCAATCACATTGTTACGGAATTCACTGTGGATCTAAAAGGAGCAACAATCGGGTGGGCCGCCAAGGAAAAGTCCAGCAAAAAAAATGTGATGGAGGTATAAGAATAAGAGAACCATTTATAATTCTAGTCTATATTGTTATGAATAATTGGTTATAGTGTTCACATTTTTTTTATTAATTGTTTAGCTAAAAACTCGGGCTGGAACAGAATTCCTGATTCAGTACGACACTGAAAGCATCATCACTGACTGGCATAAAGTAATAACCGACACCATACGACAACTCGTAAGTTAACACACTGTCTATGTCCAAATATTCTGATTCTGTTTATAGAGAATTTTTAAAAAATTATTTTTAAAAAAGTTTAAATGTATTTTGTTTTCCTCCGTTTCAGGACATGGAGCAGCACCACTCAGAAGATGACGAGGAAGCCAGCGAAAAGTCCTCTAGCACAGAAAAGGAAGACAAATCGAATGTAGACAAACGGAGGATGAGCAATGGTAATATAGGTCAGAGATTGCACTCTAACTGATTATAAGTGAATTTTTAATCCAGAAAGAGTTTCCATTTCTGACCCACGCCTTTCAGCAGGCTTTGGACCGCGCACACAAATTCCCACTTTTGAATTGTTACCAAATAATTTTAACAAGTCTGTCTTAAATCAGAATTCAGGTGCATATAAGTACATTTTAATAGGTCTTGGTCATTATAAATGTTCCTGCTCTGTACCATTACGTTTGTCATCCAGAATGAGAGTACAACTTCCACAATCTTTGTTTCATGCAAAAATGCATTCCAAAATTCTGTTAAGACTCATGTGAAGATCCTGCAGTCCCACTGAGCTAAACTAAGTAACAGTGTATTAGTAGAAACTGATCTTTAACAAATAAAAAAACTAAAAAATTTTACTAAATTATATATATATATATATAAGTAAATTTGATTTCTACTAAACCTTTGCTCAAGTACACAAGTAAACAGAGGACTTCTACTTTTACTTGAGTAATATTTGTGATCTCTACTTTTTCTCTGTACTTTTTCATGTCCACCTGGTTGTTTGTGAAGTATCATTGACCTTTGTGATACTTTTCATCCACCTCAAGGAGCAGACTGGAAGCAGTTTGAGTTTAGAATCCGTATTTAAAAAATATCCATACATTCATGATAAAGTAGGCATGCAACATAACCTGACAGAAAGTAGTACTGAGTGTATACGCTCACCGTCCACTTTAATAACAGCACCTGTTTGATCTGGACCTTTATGCAGATGGTCAATTTCCTATTAGTATATCAGATGCATGAAATTATTTAGATACAGGTTAAGAGCTTCACGTAAATGACAAGATCCTGAGCTGACAGGAAGTTACCCATAGTAACTCAGAAAAGCACTGTCTTTTTAACAGTGGTAAACAGAAAATCATCTCAAAAACTTTGAAGCAGCAGAAGACCACATCAGATCACACTCCTGTCAGCGAGATACAGGAATCAGAGGCTATGTGGGTACAACTAATTAACAGCAATCTTGATGAAGAGCCTTCACTGGTGCTTGGCAGTGCTTGTTTGCTGGCTGTAATCTTGGATCCACAGCTGTCCCAATATTTAGTATGCATCAAATCTGAACCTTTTAAAATAATACACAATAATAACACACTCACAGGGGTTAAAAAAGCCATTATCAGGCTGCCAAAAAAAAGCATTAAGGCTTATTTTGGGAGAAGCACTGTTCCATGTCTGCTGAGAAAGAGAGCAAATCCTTACAGTACCATCAGGTTGAGGTAGTATTACCTGGTTGACGATAAGGGAAAAGAATCGCGGACAATGGTGTTATTGTTCTTGTACATGGCAGAAGTTAAAAGGCATCGTACAACTGAAAAGACAGGAATGCCTAAACCAAAGCCAACCTTTATATTACACTAAACTGTAAATTAACTAATTAGTTAAATACTACTACTACTAATAATAATAATAATAATAATAACAATAATAATAATAATAATAATAATAATAAAATAAATAAATAAATAAACATGTAAAAGTCTAAATGTGATTTTTAAACAGCATATGTGACCTAAACTAATGTACTGTCTTAAACTATGCAGGAATTATGTCAAACATTTTATACACAGACTAATAAGCTGCATTACAATGATTTTTTTCAATAATTAAAAAAAATCTAAAATAACCTTAGGTATTTTCATAGAACTTTTGTAAAATAAACATAATAATTTTTGGATCAAAGCATGCAATTTTGGAGGATATGTACATAGTTTAGTATAGTTTGATATTAATTTAAAAGTTGAATGAACCTGTACTTTCTCTTTGTCTGTTAGTAGGTAGGCAGCTATCCTCTAGTTCCACGGCGGATTCAGACCCGAAGAAGGTCCGCAACAAGCTCCGCAAGTTTCTTCTCAAGAGGCCTACTTTGCAATCAGTCAAGGAAAAAGGCTATATTAGAGGTGAAATGCTTGCTTTTGCTTGGGACATCTATGTTGCTGTTTTTGTGTGTGTGTGTGTGTGTGTG